>BTPG01000050.1:0-89286 GCA_036245525.1 Semisulcospira habei | reverse complement strand
TGGGAACACATTGACAAAAAACAGACAGCCCAAGATTTACAAAGTAAAAAGTCATTAGTTATGGAAGAATGAGAAAGGACTATTATATATATTTTTTTATATGCTTACTTTAGACAATAAAATAAATATGGGAAATAATTTAATAAAACCATGAATTAAGTTCTCAGTGATCAATTATTGGTAAGTATGCACTGCCTTTCGTCTCACTTGAATTCTGTAGCAATTCGTTGGGTGCCCTCTCCACAGTTGAACAGATAACTGAATAGAATCAGAGGAACAATGAAATTAGACATGTCTTGTAACTACCATCCACCAAAGGGAGGTTAATTAATGAGTCTGTGTCAGGAAAACCATGTAAATATTGTTTATATGACTTGGTTACTTCCCTTGCACTATGTATGCACAAAATATAAACTGTCTGGACTCCTTTTAAAACTCTTTCACCGCCATAGTCGACTTTAGTTCTGACTTTCTTATAGACCGCCATGGGCAACAAGGGACCATATTTACCACAGTAGTGTTTCCCCTAGCATAACTGACTGACCTAAGTGACACAAAACATCCTTTCACACCCCCCCCCCCCTCCCCCCAGAACCATTTTACAGTAGTGGATTTTTTTACTTGAAAAAGTGTTGAGCATAAAAATAAAAAATGACTGCCTGCACCAGAGGTTTTTGGTCTTATTTTCAATGATAGTGAAGATAGTGAAAGGCCTCAAAAAGATTCTGACCATGTCCTTGATGATACTGCTGATGAAGACTGGTTGCCAGAACCAGAAAATTCCAAGAAGAGTCCTCAAACTGATGCAGGAAAGTGTTTTGCTTTTTCACTGATGATGTTCTTATCACATGCGATCCAAGTGTATTGTAAACATTGGATTGGTTGTCTGTGTAATCAATCAGCCACAGTAACAGTTATAAATATAAGCATTATCATAAAATTAACTCCTGCCCCCAATACACACACAATTTTAAGTAAAATACCTGGAATAGTTTTTGAGACACAAACAATTAAAGACACCCACTGTCCAGCAGTTCACACAGCTGCAAAACATTATGGCGCTGGGAACAAGTGATGCTATATAAATTTGGCCGTGAAAGAGTTAAGTCCATGAGGTAAAGTAAATTATCTCCTTCGCGCGTCTACAGATTTAAGCTGCAGGATTTTTTGTTGACTTAAAGGAAAAAAAGAGTCTGGCTGTCATGATGTACAAATAAACTATTGTGAAATGAGAAATATAAGACAAAAGATGGATGTAAAAGTTCAGCCACCTTCATCTTGAAATTATGTTTTTAATAATACTAGTCTGTCTTCTTCTGTATAACATATTAATTAATGCAAAATGAAATGGAGATAATGTTATGTAGGTAATATGAGACGCAATCAACAAAATTACTGACTTGCTGTGGTTTGTCGTCAGTAAGACTGCCTTAGGTGTGCCTCGTCCACCACTCCCAACAACTTGAATGTCAATCTTGGATGGTGTGGGGAACTTGCCTCCTGTCTTTTCCCTGTACTTGAGATACCGAAGCTTCTGACTGCCCTTGTCAGTCGTCATGCTGAACAAGAGTTTGTGTGCCTTGTTGGCAAGATACTTGAAACTTGTGTGAATCCCTGAAAAAGGTATATATTCATATAATTATAACTTTTTTCTTCTTCTTTTTCTTTTTGTTCTAGAGTGGAAACCTCTATGGATAGGAATAACCCACTAAAAATACCATGATATCAGATTTTTAGCTTACATTCCTATAAACAAGGTTTCGTGAAGCATCTCAAACTTATTTTCCATTTTTAAGTCTCTTCTATTTATAGAAGATACTTTTTAAGATGTGTTGCAGCAGAGCATATATTCAAAAGAATGCCCATGATGACAAAGGTGAGCTGATCTGAAAAGGGGTGCCTATGAGAGCATCCGAGCATATTAAAATTTGGTGTCTCATTAAATTTAAAGGGTTGAAAGACCATTTATAGAAATAAAAGTGTAATTTTTGTCGTATTCACTTGAAATTTTGATTGATTGATTGTACATTGCTTAACGTCCCGACAGCAACAAGACTTTCTCAGGACGTGCCTGCACTGCTTGTGAAAAAAAAACTAAACAGAACATTGAATGTATGTCGCCAGCCGGTCCAATACGTTAAATAAACCTAACACATGGGCCTAAATAAAGCTAAGACCATTTAGCAACACACATCCAATATCAAGAGCTACAGGCAGCGCAGACAGTAGGGAGAGTTTTAAAAAGGCAAATACAGGTGAATGAACAAAGGGTAGACAGAAACACATGCCCCAGAATAGAGCGGAAAACCCACCCTGTGGGGCTGACCACTTGAAATTTTGGATATGGCAGGTTTTCCGGTCATTGAGCTAAAAATAGATCGCATCACAAATGTTTTTAAACCATAATGCTGTTAGATTGTGCTGAAATATTGATTGTGTCATTAAATACTGACTTACTAAATAAAAAAAAATATAGTTCAACACTTCTTTTGTGTTCTGTATCTTTCGATTTCAGATGTTTGTTGGGTACGATTGCTACAGATGAGAGATGACAGAAATAGAATACGCGAGCTGGCGAGAAAGATGCCAGATGTGGATGCAGGTGAGATAGATAGCCCAGTCAGGTTGGGGACCTTTAAAATAGGACAAAATGTCAGACCAAGACTGTTGAGACTGGTGGTGAAGACTGAGGAAACCAAGAAAAAGATGTTGAAGGGGATTTTTGATCTGAATAAAAACAAACCCCCAAACATGCGCATTTACATCAACAATGACAGTACCCCTAAGGAAAGAGAAAAAATTAAGGAACTAAGGGAGGAGATGAGAGAGAGGGTGCAGGGAGGGGAGGAAAATTTGATGATAGACTACAGAGCACTGAAGATCGTCGCCAGAAAATCCAGACCTGTTGGCGCTAATGCAGCACAACAGGATGCTTCTGCCATGCAAGCAGGGGCAGACAATTGACAGTATGACAGCCCACACAAAAAATCTTCATTTGTAAATAAGTGTACATATTACTGAAAATGACACTAGACATTCAACTTCAGAAACTTCAGATTCCTCTTTGTCTTGTCATCCTTCTTGTTCATCGTCTTGTCTTTTGTTTTCAAGTGATTCCAATTTTTGCACCGTCATCTATAGTAATATCGATTACATGTTGAATAAAAAGAGTGAACTTTTAAAAAGGATTGATGATATAAAGCCTGACATCATTGGTCTTACTGAAGTAAAAGCTAAAAACCAGATCTATACTCCATTGGATTCAGAATACTCATTACCGAATTATGATATGTTTCTTAACACAAACCCTAAAAGAGGAGTTGCCCTTTATTTTAATAAAAAGTTAAATGCTCAAGAATGTGAAACACTGAACAATAGTAAGTTTGAAGAGAGCTTATGGTACTATTTTGTGAGTGCTTCTGGTGAAAAAATTCTTGTTGGTTGTGTGTATAGAAGCCCCAACTCCACAACTGAAAACACAGATTTACTATTACAACTTTTACGATCCGAAGAGATACAAGCATATGACAAAATTTGCATTTTCGGAGATTTTAATTTCCCTTGTGCAGGATGGGATGGCTCCAGGACAGGGGAAAAAAATAATCAAATTGTTGAGTGCATAAGAGACGCCTTCCTGATTCAAATGGTGAAAAACCCAACAAGACATAGGCAAGGTCAGAGGTCGACATTAGATGACCTAATCTTAGTAAATGACGAGTTGCTAACGTCAGATATTCAACACTTGGATCCCATTGGCAAGAGTGACCATGATGTTTTACTCTTCCAGCTGTATGTACCTAAGGTTAAGGTGACGCAGAGTATTAAACACTCCCTTAACCTTGGGAAGGGAGACTATGATAGTCTGAGAGCATATATATATATGGCAAATATTGACTTTACAACTACTAAACCTGAAAATTGCGGAGTGGAAAAATTCTGGGCATTAATTAAGTCCTCGATTCTAAAAGGTATGGAGTTGCACATCCCAAAAGTGAAGAGCAAATCACATAAAAGAACCACACCATCTTTGATGAATAAGGGTACTTTAAGAATAATTAAAAAGAAATACAAGTTATACAAAAGATATCTTCAAACTCAAGAAGGTAGAGGTTACCAAAGATATATTACCCTAAGAAATGACTGTAACAAATTAATAAAGCGTAACAAAAAATTGCATGAAAGAAATATTGCAGATAAATGTAAAATGAACCCCAAAGTGTTTTGGAAGTATGTACAGGAACAAACTAAATATAATTCTGGAATAAATGCACTTAAAAAAGAAGATGGCACACTTGCTGTAGGAGATCATGAAAAGGCAGCAACATTGAATAAATTCTTCTCAAGTGTATTTGTGGAAGAAAATTTGAGTAATGCTCCGTTGCTTGGTAGAGGCTCAAAATCGAATGGGTGCACCATAACAGATATCGTAACTCCTGATATTGTCAAGAAAAAACTAAAGGCGTTGAATCAGCCCTGAAAGTCTAAAATTTTGCCCACCAGCCTTTGGCTAGTGACTTGCAAGTTTTACTAGCCAAACTGAAAATGTTACTAGCCAAAACTGAAAATTTTACTACTGAAAATAGCCCCCCAACTCAACAATATAATGTACCACAAGTGTTTGACGCCTAATGTTAGAGACTGTTTTCTGCCCAGAGGCATTGAAAACAAATATTTGAACAGACAATCATAACCAAGTTAATGTTTATGTCCTGACTTCAGGCTTTTGATAGTATCAAGTGGAGAAATAACTGACAAAATCCCCATGTGAACTGTGGTGGGATTTTTTATTTATTTATATTTTGTAAGTAGAGCTGGGCTTCTGTTTGCACAACAGGTTACCCCAGGTATAAAGTTTAGAGGGTATACAGACCCCCAGACTAGCATTATAGAGGGTTAGCAGATTTATTTAAGAAAAACTGCATCATCTGTATGTTCCTTAAAATAAATTACCCACACCCGGATCTGCCCTGGGGGACTTGGGTGGGATTAACTACATTTTAGTTCCCAGGGTCAACCTGGTCAGCCCCACAGACAGGGTGTGTTTTTTCTGGGGCATGCGTTTCTGTCTACCCTTGGTCCATTCACCTGTATTTCTCTTTTTAAAACTCTCCCAACTGTCTGCACTGCCTGTAGCTCTTGATATTGGATGCGTGTTGCTAAATGGTCTTAGCTTTATTTAGGCCCCATGGCGTAGGTTTATTTAACGTATTGGACCGGCTGGCGACATAATTCAATATTCTGTTTCTTTTTTTTTTTCACAAGCAGTGCAGGCACGTCCTGAGAAAGCCTTGTTGCTGTCGGGACGATAAACAATGTACAATCAATCAATCATTAAAATAAATTATCTCATTTCACTCTCTCCTCTTTAAATGTGTTGTGACAGTGTGTGTGTGTCCTTTCCATGATCTGATTCTTTAACTGGTGAGCTATCGCGCAAAAGCCTGTCTCCCTAGCTCTCTCACACACAGAAAAAAAGATCTCTATTTATTTATTTGTATGATCGTTTGATAATGTATTGTAACAGAGAATATAGCGTTTTCTGCTGAACGCGGCAGATTGACAACCGAAGTGTGACTTGTCTAAACTCTGTGTGTGTTTGTGTGTGTGTGTGTGTATGTGTGTCATGTGCTGTGTGTGTGTGTGTGTGTGTAAACTGATGTACTTCAAAGTTAGTTTCAACCCGTTTAACCACTCAAAACTGAGACGTGTTTCTCCAATGTTTGCCTAATAACTGTGTACCAGAAGATGGCTCGACCACGATTAAAAAAAAACTGACAAACTTATTTCTGTGCTTGTTGGGGCTGTCTGTCTCTATGGCCGTGGTAATCGCTTGAGAGGCACTTTGCCCACACTTGCGTCTGTTGGCACGCGATGAAGAATTGTATCGCGTGTCAACAGACACATTCTGGATGGAGCCATCCGGCTTGCGTAATGTTTCTAATTTGGCTCTCACGTCTCTTTCGTTCAGTTCACTGGTTTTCTTGCTGACATATTCAGCGGCTCTCTGCATGCCAGTTCTACATGGGACAGGCATGTTGAGGCCAGCGCAGAGAGTCTGCACTTTCGCTGGCCCGATGCTGGTGTTCTGTGTCGTAATGGCCAGTCCTAGATTAGTCTCTGCTGGTCTTGGCCCTGACCTACCAGTGTCCACCTCTGCATACAGTTTGACCACAGGTGTTTTGAAAGCACATAATTATCTCACACCTTACGCTAAGCTGACAGGCAGTGCCCCACTTTTTCTCTGTGGCATAGGTAAAATGTGGCAAGTGTCCGTCGTCACTTTCGTCGGCATGCTGCGAGATGGCTGTGTTGAAGAGAGCGATGACTCGGTTCATGTCCACTAGTCTGTTTTTTACAACTGAAACTTTTCCTTCTTCTGTTTTAGGCAGCATGCTGGAACGCAGCTTGTATGCAGGACGCAACAAAATGGCAGTCCCCGACGCAGGCTGCTTGATATCAATGGTGCTGTCTGCAGACACGCTGGCTCCTGGATCGCTGCTGCTGGGCTCCACCTTGGCTCTGGCACCCATCCAAGCTCTGTTGCCTGCCTGGAACTGGGTTCCATATCCACGCCGGTGGCGACGAGCTGGCATGATAAAAGAAATAGCTGTAAGTGTTTTGCTCTGTAACTGGGGAGCCGCTGTGACTGCAGTCTAGGCTGTAGTCAAAGTCAGCCAGTTTGTGTGACACAATAGACCAGCTGCACACAGACAACCCAGCCCTACATGCTCTGTCACTTGTGTACCAAATTTCAGGCCCATCTGAGCAGATTTGATGCGTTAAAATCTGTATTTCAAAATAGATCTGGTTTGAGCTGAAAAAGGGGAGAGATATAAGGATGGAGAATACAACAGATTTTTTTGACGACGTCAATTTTTCAATGTTTTTGATCACAAATCGCTCATCTAATGACACACCCCGTTTTTTTAGGTTTCTGCTTATTTTTTTCAGTAAAATAAAGGTTTCCAAAATCAATGACATTCATGACTAAAGCAAAATTAACACCTGAGTTAATTAATCTATTGGTTATGTAAGTGTGTTCATTTTGCAATGCGTAGTTTATTCGGATTACTTAGCCAATTACGAGTATTTCCGATAGAGGATCGGAGGCGCCGTCACACACGCGCGCACTTATGCCAGTAAAAAATTAGTGGTAAACACACTAACTAAATCTATTTTCTCAATCAAATAAGAGCAATCAAATCTGCCTACTAAATAGCCTTTGTTTATACACCTGCTTTGTCAATTTCACGCACACACAAGCAAAAACAGCACAGACAACACAGGGAGGTAACTTTTGGTTATAAGCAAAAACGACATACATAGTTACTTCCCTTAGACGACGCGTAGCAACGGTCACGTGTTATTTTCTAAACACCAAGCCGGTCGCGTTCTTTCGTTAAGCGGCATTGTAAAAGACGGACGTGTTTTGAGGACTGACTTGATTTTCAGAGGTGATATTCAGTGATCGATAAATCTTGAGAATATATACGACGGTAAGATCGATAGTTCATTGGGCTATTTAACTGATTTGTCACATTTAGAAACAAGACAGGCCTCGCGGTTAGTCTGGATTGCGCTAAGTCTTACGGAGTGTTCAATAGTTAACCAGACCGGTCTAGTTTTATTTACCCAGGCTACACTCACTATCATTCGCTCATTTCAAAAATGAATTGGACTCAGGAAGAGGTGTCAATCTTGCGATCTCATGGCGAATACCATGAGAAAATGACCGCTTTCATTCATTCCGTTTTGAACAAAACTCCGGAATTTTGGTTAGAAAAACCGGAAAAACCGGTGGGAAATTTGGCTGATATACTAAACACTAGTTCGAAGAAACAAAAGGCTAGTAAAGAACCAAAAGAACTTAATTTGTTTTTAAAACAAAATCTGTTTGATGACAAACCGATTAAGTGTCTTAAAGTTGATGAGTGTGATTTGTCTACATTTAATTTAGATAACTTAAAAAAACATTTAGAGGACGGCTACAAAATACTTCAACATAATGAAGAAAAAAGCATGTCAGCTTTTATCTACTATGGAGAGTGGCTAATCGAGGGTGCAGAAATCCATAAAAGGCAAAAAATATGTAAACAAACTAAATTGAACTGGCCAGATTGGCTAAAATTAAACGTAAAAATTTCCAAGTCGTATGCTCATCAGTTGAGTGTTTTAGCCAGGTTGCTACGAGGGTACCCAAAATTTCATTTTCTTTCACTGTCTTTCCGAAAGGTGTTTAGTTTGCGAAAGCAAATTGAACAAATGCTGAAAATACAAGAAATAGCCGATTTTTGGAAAACACCTAACGCTGATCCATAACATTGTTTGCTTGTTTGTTTTGTTTGTTTGTTTGTACAAAGGTTCTAATGCGTCTTAACAACCCTGTTTGAATCACATCTGAGACATTTTATCACTTTCGTTTTGTTAACTGACTAAGCCCGTGTGATCATCGCCGAGCAGGCCGCACTAACAAGGAAAATGAAAACGTGTAACTATAAGTCCGTGAAAATGATATATCACCGAGCAGGCCGCAAACAAGGAAAATGAAACGTGTAACTGTAACTGTAAGTCTGAGTAAAAAATCACTGAGCAGATCACAGATAAGACAAATGTGTAACTGTAAGTCTGAGTAAAAAATTACTGATCAGATCACAAACAAGACAAATGTAAATGTGTGATCTATCACCAAGCTGATAACAAGACTAAGTCTTAAAGTGAGAAATCACAGAACATACTACAAAAAGGCAGTAAGTCTTTAAGTGTGAAAACACAGAACATACCACAAAAAGGCTGTAAGTCTGAGAGTGAGAAAATCATCGGACAGGTTACACGTAAAAGTGGCTTTAAGACTGAGAGTGAGAAAATCATCGGTCAGGTCATAAAATGGACGGAGTGAGATTTTGCCTGATGTGTGACAAACATCATAATGACCAAGTCGCACGAGAAGCAAATGTTTATATGTTTGTTTGTATTGTCTCATCATAAATGTTATGGACCAAGTGTGAGGTGTTTCACCGCGCTCATGCAAGTAGCTTGCTTTTTGCAAGTGAATTGAAAACGGATTTTACATAGGTTTTAGTAACAGGACTGACGGTGGGGTATACCTGTAGCACACTGACAAAGAAAGATGATTTTGGCTTTGTATCTGAATAATTGATTTACAAAACAGCGCCCTGGTCAGCCCACTTGTAGCACGCTGTCAAAAAAAAAAAGGTGTTTATTGGCTTTGTATCTTAATAATTGATTTATTAATCACTCAGCGCCCTGGTCAAGCCTTCAAAATCATGGTAGTTGTGCGGATTTAGTTTGTCTAAGCCATAGCTGTGCCGCGCTGCGAAAATAGACATAACAATCTCGCTTTGCATTAGCGACAGGATGTATTGAAGGCGTTAACAGAATATTGAGCTTTCTCAATCAGAGTCATTTGCTATCATTCTGTGCCGTGGACAACTAAGAAATGATAGGTGAAACACAGAGTTAAATGATTCTGTTTAGGGCCTTAGCATGTTTGTGAACTATTTTATGCGATCTTGGTATCCAACGTAAACATACGACGTATGTCCTTAGCAAATCGTCCGACGGTGTCGGACGATTCGTTAAGGTAAACAACAGAGACTGTTTGTAGCAACCACGCTGACTGAGCACCAAGGTGTAATCTTAACCGCTGGCGGTAAACAGCGCGGCGCAGGCAGTGTCAGTACAGCGGAAAGACCAATACGTCACTAGCTGCAATGCGGAAGTTGCCAGTCTACTCATATTTTATATTTAGCGCAGTTTCGATTTGAGTACACAATCTGTGTATTGCGTGTCATACAACAGCATGGCTAAGCCTGACGGTGTTTTGCGGACGAGTCTACAATATTCATGCAGAATAAAGATTTTGTGTTTGTTTGTCTGTTTGTCTATGCGTGTGAGTGTATGCGTGTGCGTGAGCGAGTTTATAGGTATGTGCGAGTGCGTGTATGTACTTGTGTATGTGTGTGTGTGCCTGTATGCGTGTGCGTTTGTGTGAGTGCATGTGTGTATGTATGCGTGTGAGTGTTTGTGTATGCGTGTGTGTTTGTGTGCATGTATGTATGTATGCGTGTGAGTGTTTGTGTGCGCGTGTGTGTGCGTGAGTGCGAGTGTTTGTGTGTGTGTGTGAGTGCATGTGTGTGTGTGTGTGCGTGTGAGTGTTTGTGTGTTATGTGTGTGTGCCTGTGTGAGTGCATGTGTGCGTGCATGTGTGAGTGCATGTGTGTGCGTGTGAGTGTTTGTGTGTATGTGTGTGTGCGTCCGTGTTTGCGTGCGTGCGTGTATATATGTGTGTTAGAGATATAAAATATAAGATTCCAAAAACATTTTTTTTTCATTGCCTCTGTGCCAATACCCCCCCCCCCCCAAAAAAAAAAAAAAAAAACAGTTATTTAAATAATAACCACACACACACACACAAAAAAAAAACATTGCTATATGCACTTGATAACAAATTATTTAAGTTACCTGCAGATACTTGTTAACAAATTTTCCAAAGTCACTTATAACTGACAGATAACTTTACAGGTAACCTTTTAAGAACCTATAATTAGTTATTAAGTGACTTAAGTCAAGAACTTATAAGAACTTAAACTAACAAAATGTAAGTTCTTGACTTAAGTCACAACTTACTCGGACAGATTTGTCAAGATACAAGGACAATGAAAAAACTTTTTTTAGTAATAGTCAGGTGGTGCTGGTGGTGCTGATGGGGTTAAATAGTTAGGTGGCATGTCATTTTTCTGTGAAGTGTATGTCATTAATAAACGATTACCAAATCTGATTTTTATTTGTTTAAAAGATTGTGTAGTTTTTCTGTGGTTTCCTGAACACCGATCTGTTTCCCCATCTCTAAAAAACTAGCCTTCAGTTCTTCAACATTCACAGGAGTCTGACTACGCATCTTATTCTGTATTTCAGATTTTTGTTTCTTGTAATTATTTAAATCATCCTGGACTCTCTTAAATTCCTCGTCATCAATAAAATTATCGTTCAATGCCTTACTGATAATAAGTTTCATACTGCTCAGCTTTGCACCAGCAAGCGTACTCAATGCTTCATGTTTCTGTAATTTTGTGTGAAACCTCTTGTTCAAGGCCTCCAAACCAAAGCAAGCCAGGCATGTAGCAACGCTAACAGCCTCAACTGCTATTCCAGCCAAACTCCCAATTCCTGTGGCGAACAGAACAATACCCCCTACAGAACATGAAGCTGAAAC
This sequence comes from Semisulcospira habei, assembly GCA_036245525.1. Lineage (NCBI taxonomy): Eukaryota > Metazoa > Mollusca > Gastropoda > Semisulcospiridae > Semisulcospira > Semisulcospira habei. The sequence goes on along the minus strand of BTPG01000050.1, from coordinate 78,053 downwards.
TGCACCAATAGCCATAGAAGTGTTTTGAACAGAATTAAATACTGACTTATACCTCCTTTTGCACCGTGAGTACTTAGCCTCCTCACTCTCCAAATATTTCAAAGCTTCTGTAATATTTATTAATCTGAATGCATCTGCCTGTAATGTTTTATCTGAAGCAATTGGCATATGTGGATCAGGCGCAAGTGTTGTTTTAGTCGTCACATTTGTTTCAGTCGGATCAAGCGTTGGTAGTTGCGGATAGAAGTTTACCATTTTTTTTATTGACAAATATTTTTTTTTATTTAATCAGCAATTACATTTTGCAACTCTTCAAAAGTATACAATTTGCTGGCATAATAAAATGCAACAAGATCAATGTGTTCAAGGTTTATGTAAGTTAGACGAACAAAAGTTGTTTTGTCGACCACCACCTTGACAGCTGGAACACTGCTCGAAACATTAATAACATCAACATTTTTTGTAATAGCAATAAAGACCTTTGATGATTCTGTTACTGTTTCATCCCATGTAAGTTTAATTCCTTGTGCAATTTGAGCCTCTTTAGCAGTAGCAACAGATTTCATGATAATTTCAAATACTATTGTCGCTTCTCTAGCCATGACTAAGCTTGCTGGCATAAACACAACAGAAGTATCTGATCTACCCTTTCTAGTTGTAAGAAGATACCGCCGTCTCTCATAATTTTCAACTTTCAGTTTTTCTCTGCTATTGTTGTCTGGGGCAAAACTTGGAACAAGGCTTACAATAAGCGGCCCCGAGTTAACAACCTTCCTAAACACTAAGGCGCCTTCATCATCAGTGTATACATAAGGACTAATAAATTCCAACTTTATGTCCCAGTCAATTGTGGGTGGTGGAACAGGCACAGGTGAAACCACCCACTTATTTCCCACATGTATTAAGTTGTAGGGCGAATTATTTACAGGTGGAGTAGGTACAGTAACATCACGTAGCTGACCAAGTTTAGGAATCTGTTTTTCACCGTCTTTCATGTCAACAATTACTTTCCTCTTGTACATGCCATTTGAATCAAGTTCAAAACCATATATTTCTCCAACATCCCCCTCCTTCTCAAAATCCTGTACATCTGCCAAATCTTTCAATTCTGTTACTGGACATGCAACTGGTATGATTCTCGACTTTGGACCACCACTCATTTTTTATAAACAAAAATAAAATTATTTAATTTCCAACACAACACTAAAATCATGCATAAGAACTGGTTTGTCATCCTGATTAGTTACAGATATACTCAGTGACTCAAAGAAACTAGAACCTAATTTCTTAAACTGCAAATTAGGAAATCTAACAACTACACTTTCACAATACGGAGCAGTTCCAGTAGGTAAGCATCTCAACAAAGTTGAAGGCTTTCCATTGTGAACATTCTCAGATGTGTTTAGTTCTTTCAAATAAACATTTAGCACTGTGTGTACTGACAAATTGACAGGACGTTTTCCAGTTATTTTAAGTCTTTTTGTCTTCATTGTTATAATACCAGTCATAGCTTCACCTAAATCATCTGATCTATACCAATCTTCGTCAATATAAAATCCAAGTAAATATGCAAATCTATCTGAGATCCTTAACCAATTTTGTGTGGGAAATTCTAATGTAACAAGTAGGTTAGCTGGATTTAAAGTTGCTTTAATTTTAAATTTACTTTGAAACCATTCAGCTATAGTACAAAAGTCATAATACCCGGGTGGTAAAGCTTCAGTCTTACCATCAAAAATTACTTTATTATATATATCATCTTCTACATTAAACCATTTTACTGTGTAGAACAATTCATGGATAGCTGCAGCCTTGCTACCATCACGATTATCAATCCCATTAGTTAACCACACTGGTTTGCTTGTGTCAAGATTTGTTAAGGTAATAAACATTTTTATTATCTCATATAAAAAAGGATGGAATTTAAATCACCAACCATTACCACAACAAACGCATTTCAATTTAATGTGGATGCCAAATATAATGTTGCACCTACTTATGAACAGAAAATAATTCAACTAAATCAGCTTGACATAGCTGTGTCTGACGCAAGCGTACAAGATCTATTCCAAGTCAAAGTACCAAATCCGTTTGACCATTACCTAAACCCTCCAATAACAGATGACTCTACTGCAAGAAAGTGGTCTTCAAGCCCACTACAGATGTTTCAAAACCAACTCAACTTTGCAATACTATGTTCTACTACAGGCTGTGGTGTTTCATTTACAGACCACTTGAATCACTCAAACAAACTGATTAGATCTGTGTATCATTTCCATGTTTATTACCAGCTTAGACGTATACTGTCAGAACTTCATACACCACTGCCCACTGAATCCAGTTTCAACAGGTTTAATAACCCCATGGATATGAAAGCATTTGAACGCATCTGTAATGAATTTAACATCAGTCCCAAGTATGACTTCACACAAAAACTTGATGATCACCATGGCATGGGTACATTGTATTATGCTATGAGTCACAGACAATACCCTCAAGATTACTACCCTGGGTACACTTCATTCTCATCAAAATCACAAGTCTGGATAGGATCAATAGAGCAGAAGCAGTCTAACGCGTGGACCACATTTATTTTAGATAAATCTGACGGGTTTACTCAAGCAGGAGTCGAGCGCGTCAATGAGTCTATCAGAACATATGTCTGGTGTATACTAGGTGCACAATCACTAACAAAATCAAACATTTTGAATGGAAGTGGAAAGTTTGAAGCACAAAAACAGTTTCTTGCAAATCTTGAAGATTCAATTAATTCAACAGTTGATCTCCCATCAAGCATACAGCGCTACCAAGACGTACTCAGATATGCCAGATCAAAAGTTGACTTTGTAGTTGGCATCGGGTTATACATGTTACCATCTGACCTTCAACTCCAAATGGGAACAATAACAAATTATAATAATGAAATCATTGTTGCAGGTGTTGGTCAAAAACTAGGTTTCAATCAATCTGTAAACTTAGGGGCCACAACCACACATGTTCAGTCATTAAAATCATTACAGACGGTAACACCCCCGGCCCCGGCCCCAGCCCCAACACCGACACTCATACAACCAGTACAGTCAACACCAACCCCTGACACACATGAGTCGGAAAGAACTGCATTGGTAATAGGCCTCACTGGATTAGGAGTATTACTTCTTTATCTGTTTCATTAAATAACCCACCATCAACCCTCCTACTGTAACCAAAAAGACCCACACATGCTCTGCCATAAACCCTACTGCCTTTGCCGCTGTACTAATCAACCAGCTGACAACAGTACCAATTATGCCAGGCAAAGCGTCCACTGCTTTCAGAGCCAATTTCTTAAGCAAGTCTGATATGTGAGACAACTGTTTCTTTACCCACGTCTGTAAATCTTTTGGATCTGTGGGAGCCGGTGGGCCCGGTGCTGGGGCTGGACCACCACCACCACTGCCGGAGACAGCCAACACAACTGTACTGATAATAAACCCCAGAGCTGTAATTAAACTGGCAATTGTGATACCCTGTTCTCTGAAAAGTGTTTTTAGTCTCTCAGCCAGAGTAGTGTCTTCGTGAAGTATTTTTTGAATAGTTTCTCTAATTCTGTTGACCTGTGATTTTAGTTTTTGTCTTCCAATACTAATCGCTTCTAACCTCGCTGATCTTTCTATCTGCAAATCATTTAATCTGTGCTGTATTCTTTCTTTCATTTCTGTGTCAAGATTTCCATTGTCTGCTGTAGCCAGTTTCTCTTTTTCACGTTCTATGTGTTTATCAAGCTCTCCCAGTTTGGCAAGATTATTAACCATCTCACCTCTTATCGTCTGCAGTGATTTATCCAATCCCATAATCTCCCTCATTGACAAAGGTGGATCATCTATTGTTTTCAAAGCGTCATTTATTTGCCCTTCAGTAAATGAGGTTTCTTGTATCACAGTGTTTGCTATTTCTGGTAGGCTTGTTACAGGTGCCATTTCAATTTGTTGCCCTGTTGGCAACTTTGTTTGCGTGTCGTGAAGAACACTAGCCAGTCTTGGCGTGACAGGAGACCCACCAATACCCAGTTGACGCAAGGCACCAACACCACCTTCATTTTTTATTGTACTTAAAGCCCTAAACCTACTAGGGTCTTTTTTGTTAGTCAATAGTACTTTTCCTTTGTCAACAGTGTTTAAATATAAATGACCCTTGCCATCAAGTTCAAACTGATTAGGGTCTACGTTGTCTGGGCGGCCACCAACATGATCATAAAATGAGTTCACTTTGGTTTCTAAAAGTTCATGACGTAAACTGTAAATATTTCTTGTACCAGTCATATCTGCCATATCTGCCATATCTGTTGTATTACCAAAATCATACGTGTCATCCATTTTAAAATCTTCATGATTAAATCCTCCTGCGGCCATTGTTTTATTAATTTATTATTTTTTATTGTGCATAATAAAAATGACACAGTCTTACGGATCAAAGTTAGACCCATACAGAAAACTACGTGAGCCCCTGGGTGTTAAGGGCATAAGACAATCAATCGTCATCACGAACAATCCAAGTACAATAGACCAGAACCAAACACTTACAGTCAAGTTTCCAAACCTAGGTCCCAGTGACGTTATTGTTCCTGGCACTGCACGCCTTGCATTTAATATTGAACTATCATCAGACGCAGATGTAAACAGAACACTGGTTGACAATCTTGGCAGAGCAATTGTTAGAACTATTAAAGTAAAACTTGAAGGACAGGAAGTGTTTAGTCTTGACGACTCAGATGTGTTCTACTGTTACAAAGATCTTTGGCTCACAAGAGAAGAACGAGAAGACCGTGTTTACCAAGGCATACAGTCTGATAATGTTGGTAAACTTCGAATCAATGCTGGAGACAAAACAACTACTGGGGTACCAAAGGAAGTTATTATAGCAGAAACATATGGAACCAGATTTTACATTCCACTTGAGTTTGAAATCCTAACAGCACATTTGCCTTATTATCAAGGGGCACTGAATGACCGTCTGAGCTTTGAACTAACTTTCAATGACTACTCCAAAGTTATAAAATCATCTGCCACAGATGCAACATATAAGATCTCTAACATTTCCTTGGAATATGAAATTGTTACACACACTGAACTAGCCAGACTCATTCAAAATCAATACCAGTCAAGACTGCCAATTTATTATGACCGTGTGATTAGACATAGTTTAATACCCAAAGACAAGAGTGACCCAATGTGGAACATAAACTTGAACACACCAGCCAGGTCACTGAAAGGTATTCTTATGTTGTTTGTTGAACCGGTGAGTCCATACAAAAGGGATTCAGAAAAATTCTACAATCCTAAGATTACACATTTGTCCTGCACAATTGAAGGCCGCCCTAATCAAGTGTACGCTTCAGGAATGTTACCTTATCAACACTATGACGAAACCACAAAGTATTTTGCGGGTGGAAGGATTAGAGATAAACCAGCAAACATTGCGTGCAAAGATCTACATCTGTATGATGTTAGGATCGGACAATACCTTACAAACAAGTATGCACTGTGGCTAGATCTTCGTAGTACAGATGACGACTATCTTCATGGGTCAGGACGAACTGTCGAGAATGGTAGTGATGGAATAACAATTCAGATACAAAAGAAGGTTGAAACTGCTGCAGCCATAAACATATATTTGTACCTGATATATGACGCACAACTCAATATTGCAGAAAGCAGACTGAGTGGACACATATATTAAAATTATATTGTGTATTAAAATGAACCTGAGCTTAATGACACTCGACCCACACTGTGGATTGTTTTGTGGTGCCACAGGGTGTGGGAAAACTGAATTTGTACTTAACCTCTTACAAACAAGATACATACACCACTTTGAAAACATTGTAATATTTTGTCCTACAATAAAACACAACAAAGCTTATCACAACCGTTTATTCATTTGGACTGACAGCAACATATACTTAGTCGACCCTGAAAAGAAACTGAATGACTACCTACAATATTTTTACAAGCAATTTGAAGGACAGTCAACATTGTTTATTGTTGATGACTGTTCTGCAGAGAAAGACATTGTCAAAAAGAGAAACACTCTAGCAGAACTTGCCTTCAGTGGCAGACACGCAAATGTCAGTGTATGGATTCTCACTCAGAAATATAATGCTGTACTGAAAGATTTTCGAGAACAGTTAAAGTTTATCTGTTTGTTTTACTGTAAGGATCGTGACAGCTTTGAAGACTGTCTCAGAGAGAATGATGTCATCCCAAATAAGCATGAACGAGATGATGTAAAAAATAAACTGAAATCAACTAAGCATCTAAAGCTCATTTTAAAGACAGATCAGCCCACAGGGTATGGGTTAGTAAATTGATGTAAATTAATTTATTCTTTTGTTTGTCCAATAAAAATGACAGACGGACAAATCATACAGGTGCTTGATCTCACACACCTTTTCAAAGATGTTATGCACTTTACTGACTTAATAACACCCAAACAGACTTACATAAGCCTTTCAGCACCATCAGAAATATATGTTACATATAGTGTGACTTTGGATTATGTCGATGAGCATCCAAATGTGGAGCACATGACAGTTGATTTAAAGACACCTACTTTTAAAGTTGATGATACCAACTATGGCTGGTTAGGGGAAGTTTGTTATAGCATATTTAAACAACTACGCAAACTAAATGTTTATATTGACAGTGTTACAGTTAATAAAGTGGTATTACACAAGGTGAGCCAGCGGTAATATTTTTTCATTTATTATTTTGTCGGTCAAATAAAAATGACGGACAATGCTCAAAGCCCTGGCCCATCAAACCCTGGCTCATCTGGTTTAAGAAACGTGTTTCACACAACAAACTTACCTATATCCAATACTAATAATGTTTATGAATCAATAGAAAACTCTTTTTCTGTCATACAACAAAATCTTCTTACAGGCAGTGTGAAGATTCAGATTGTTGCGAAAATCGAATTTACTAGAGTAGACGGTGAGGTGATTGTATCGTATATATCAACAAGACAACACACAGTTAACACAAGAAGAGAATTAGAAAACGTGTTTAGAGACAGACTATTACCAGACTTTCTACAGGCAATTGACAGTGCAAAAATGAAGGGGTCTGGCTGGCACGAAGGACATGTACATGAACTGCAATTAAAGCAGTCTAGGTATCATCCTATATTAGGTAAAGCATGGATACCACTGCCAACAGAGGTTGCAAACAAAAAGGCTGTTGTTAATATACAGAACAATGACAACTATTGTTTCATGTGGTGTGTGCTTGCTAAACTACACTTTGTAAAATCAAAGCCTGAACGTGCATCTAACTACACTAAATTTGTAAATGAACTCGATTTTAGTGGCATTGAGTTCCCTGTCAAAATAGAGGACATAGATTTGTTTGAAAAACTAAATCCTGGTATATCCGTGAATGTGTTTGTGTGGGATAATGAATCTGAGAACAAGTTACAACCAATAAGAGTATCTCCAATTGCCCCAACATATGGGCAGTCAGAAGATAAACATGTTGACATGTTATTAATAAGCTCTGGTGATAACTTCCACTACACAATTATCAGGAGTATGTCACGACTAATTCATAATCATGTATCAAAACATAATGGTAAACAGGAAGTGTGTAAGAGATGTTTACAAAGATTCTCCTCCATAAACGTAGCACACAAACATGTTTTACACTGCAGATCAGCTGATGACATACAAACTGTACTTAAGTATCCAGATCCTGGCAGCAAGGTTTATTTTAAGAACTATGGGAATCAGCAAAAGTTGCCATTTGTAGTGTATGCAGATTTTGAATCATTGGTTGTTCCGTATGACGGTCCTGTTCCAGAGTCATTACCAAAGACTATAAAACTGAGTGACCAAGTGGTGTGTTCTTTTGGATACATTCTTGTTAGGTCAGACGGACAGCATTCAGAGCCTGTTATCTACAGGGGAGAAAATGCAGCATGTTTGTTTTTAACAGAAATGAGACATCTGTATAGTCAGGTAGTACAGTATCTCACAACATGTCAGATGCCTTTAGTGATGACAGAAGAAGACAAACTGAAATTTGATACAGCTGAGACGTGTTGGATTTGTGAACAACCTTTAGGGGGTGATAAAGTTCGTGACCACGATCACATAACTGGGCATTACAGAGGTGCTGCACATGGTGATTGTAACTTGAAATTAAAAATAGATCCTAAGACATACAAGTTACCAATCTTTTTTCACAATCTCAAAGGATATGATTCACACATCATCATGCAGGCTGTGGATGAGTCGTACAAAAACATAAGTTGTATTGCCCAGACAACTGAGAAATACTTAACTTTTAGGTTAGATAAATTAGCATTTTATGACTCCATGCAACATTTGTCTTTAGGATTGGCTAGTCTGGCAGAAGGACTGACTGAGTATCCAATAACGAGTAAATATTTTGAGCCAGACTTGATTAAGAAAGGTGTGTATCCGTATGAGTACATTGATCACTGGGTTGTGTTTGAAGAAACAAGACTGCCACCAAAAGAGAAATTTTATTCTACACTAACTGGAAAAGGTATTTCTGACTCTGAATATCAGCATGCTCTTGATGCGTGGGGGAAGTTGGGGTGTCAGACAATTGGTGACTATCACGACCAGTATTTGAAAGCTGACGTTTGCTTGCTAGCAGATGTATTTGAAAGTTACCGTGAGAAGGGTTTGTTACACTACAGACTTGACCCTGCTTGTTACATCACTAGTCCTGGCATGACATGGGATGCATTTTTGAAATCCAGTAAGATATTTATAGACCTGTTGTCTGATCGTACGATGGGTGAAATGGTGGAACGTGGATTGAGGGGAGGGATTAGTATTGCATCGAACAATTACGCCAGAGCCAACAACAAATATTTGGACAGTCCGGACCTTGACCCCTCAAACCCTGGGTCAAGGTCATTCATTACGTACCTTGACGCTAACAATTTGTATGGGTTCGCGATGTGTGAATTATTGCCCTTGAAAAACTTTTGTCTGTATGATTTGTCACAGTATGATATAACAGACATAACAAACAATATTATGAATCATGACCGAAACGACGCGAAGGGTTGGATCTTTGAAGTAGACCTGGAGTACCCACACCATCTACACGATTACCATAATGATTATCCGTTGGCTGTTGAGAAAATGAGTATGACGGGGAAAAAAGAAGACACTAAACTTGTACCGAATCTAAATGACAAATTCAATTACGTTTGTCACTACCGCTTGTTGCAGTTTTACATCAGACACGGGTTAGTACTAAAGAAAGTTCACAGAGGAATTCAATTTGATCAGAGTGCTTTCATGAAAGATTACATAATGAAGAACACAACCCTTCGTGCCAGAGACGGCAACACTGCATTTGACAAAGACTTCTTTAAGCTTATGAACAATGCCTGTTTTGGCAAGACAATGGAAAATCCTCATCACAGAAAAGATGTGAGACTGGTCACAACTGAATCGGGTGCAATTAAACTTACAGGTAAGCCTCAGTACACAGGGTACAAAGAGTTTCATTCATCATTGTATGCAGTGTCACTCAAAAAAAAGATTGTTAAACTGGACAAGCCAGTATTTATTGGTATGGCAATTCTGGAATTGTCAAAACTGGTGATGCTTGAATTTTATTATGATTACTTCAAACCAAAGTATCCTGACTGTCGATTGTTATACACTGACACTGACTCTATGATCATTGATGTGTGTACTGAAGACTTTTATGAAGACATGAAAACAGAACTACACATGTATGACACGTCTGACTACCCTAAAGATCATCCACTGTTTAGCACACAAAACAAGAAAGTGCCTGGTAAGTTTAAGGATGAACTAAATGGTGTGCCAATAGTTGAGTATGTTGGACTGAGATCAAAAATGTATTCTATACTGCACCAGAAAGGTAGTCAGTCAAAAGCCAAAGGAATTAAAAAAACAGCAATAAAAAATAAAGACATTCGTCATGAACATTACAAGCAAGTGTTAGATGGCGCATTGATGCCTGACTATCCAAACAAGTCACTGAGATCAAACAAACATAATCTTGAAATAATTCAAACACATAAGAAATCACTTGCAGTTGGGGACACGAAACGTGTTTTTCACAGTAAGGAAAAAGCTTATGCACCAGGTCATTACAGGCTCAAGTTATCTGAAGATATTTGTGATGAACTGGTTGATGAATTAATTGACGACTTAGTTACTGAAATGAGTAACGGTGTCTGGGGGAATAATCTGTAATTCTTCTCTGACAAATGCCCTCTGGGGTGCAGGGTCGTACAGGTAATATATTGTTGCGTCTGGACCGGGAATTATTTTTTTTATATTGTGTACAGACGTTGACCAGATGGGGTCTGTTGCCCTGCGTCTGTCGTCGTTCTCAGCCTCCCCTGGCTGATATAAATATCTCACCTGTTTAGTAAATAAACTTGTGTCTGGTGCCGGGGTTGGTCCTGTTTTTGGCTCTGTAATTGTTTTCAATTTAATAGCATCAGCAGGTTTTGGGTGTCCTTCATTGTTCATTGCTTTTATCACATGTGGTAACCTTTGTACCCATTCAGTGTTACGTGTGTCATGCATGAGTTCCTTAGAATACTGGTAACTGAAAAGTCTTTCTGATAACTGTTTGTTAAAGTTTTCAACAATTGCCTGCGATCTGTGCACACCTGGAATGCCTCGTCTGACCAGTACGCCATGCTTAGCAAATAACTGATTAACAGCACCTTTGAATTCTGATCCATCATCAACTTGCACTAGTCTGGGGTATCTTAAAGGGCCTCGACTATATATCTTTGATAATGCTGTAGCAACTGTACTAGCTGTTTTGTCAGATATGGGTTCAGCGTCTTTATACCTTGAAGCAATGTCTACAACAGTTAATGCATACTTGTATCGTTTCTTTCTTATTGTGTCATGTGGTAAAAACAGGAGGTCCATTTGATGTGTGTCATTTGGGGTAGTGTTCTCAAAATGAGGTCTCGTTATTTTTCTTGGAGCAGGTAAATATATCTGCCAAATTGCCTGTCTCTGTAACCATTGCTTGACCTGATTGAGTGTTATATCTCCGCCCACAGCGGCATGTAATTTCTGAATAGCGGTTGCTCCTTTCCAATAGCCTGATGGTGAGTAATATATTTTTGATAGTTTATTTTCGGCTGCCATTTTTTCTAGCAATAAAAACTCCAGTAAAATAAACAAATGTCATTCCCACTAGAACAAAGATTATCTCCCCATTTCTTTGTTGTGTGCTTGGTTTGTAATAGTCACTTAGTTTCGGTTTAGGGATAGACATGTCTTCACCTGTGACAAGAAAATATTCCCTGATTGCTTCGTCTGTATTTGAAAACGTATGTTGTGCGTGGCCTTCAAGCCTGAGTTTTTCATTGATGAAATCAAGTTTCTCAATTCTATTCTTTTCATATTCCTGCTGGGCTTGAGCAAGTTTTTCTGTTGCCTCATTGTGACGTTTCATTTCTTCTGCTGATTCTTCTCTACCCATTTTTGAAAAGAGATAGTTTGAGCCACTGAAAGCCAATGCGTTAACCATCGCTCCCCCAATCATAATAGCTATCGTCGCCATATTTATTTTATTTACATAGAAACATTTTCTGGAATAATTCCCTGCTTGACAAGAAAATCTTTTGTCGCAATCGACGCTGTGACAACTACAATTAGCTTAGCACTGTCTTCGAAATCAAGTCTACTCAAGTCTGCTGATTTCATTTTGAGTAGACTTTTCCCCAGCATAGAATAAGCTACTGCTAATCCACTGATTACTGCAGAGTGATACACAAGGTTCATTAAATTTTTTGAGTCATTCATTTTCTAAGGCAAGAAAAATTAAAATAATATTTTTATTTACTGCATATAAAATGGGTCAACGGCTTTGGGTGTTACTGGTAATGTGGCGACTTCTGGTTTTGTTTTTGGAGTGTCTGATTTTTTGGTCACTGTACGAGTCTGTGGTTTGTATTTTTTGTATAATTGGTAACCTACGTAACCAAATCCGACAACAAATCCGGCAACTATATATTTTGTTGTTTCAGGGTCAGACTTAGTTGTTTGTCTCTCACTTTGATGAGGGTGTGATGGTCCTGGCTGTCCTGACGGTAGTGTCACCAATGATGTTATTGACTGTGGGTCAGTTACATGTACCTTTTGCAGTAGTTCTAACTTTCTTTGTTTGTTCAATGCAGCTACTCTCTTTCCAGCCTCAACCCTCCCTGGACTTTTAGCCTTAGTCACAGTTTGAACCTGTGTCAAAACAGGGTCGGGGTTCTGTTGTGTAGTCATCTTGTTCTCGTCCATTTTCTTCTGCAGTAAAATTTATTTTTGAGAAATCAATATGGCTCCCGGTAACAAGCAATGTTACGACAGGTGCAAGGTAATTTCCAAACTTGTAAAACATTACACATGCTAATTTACCAATTGAACTTGAAACAATAGGATTGCTTTCAAGGTCGTGTGAAAGACTGTCACTATCCACAGGTAGAAAGTGACTCACTGCTTTTGTGTATAGGCATACAAGAGATCGACTCAAATCACGAGTCATTAGTGAGGCAATGTGGTTTTCATATTTTGAATGAAGTTTTAATAGTTCGTCAGCGGTGAGAGATTCAATATCCTCTGTCATGTATTGTTTTCCGAGATAAGCCTTTGACTTGCCTGAGACAATCACAGACAAAAGACGCTGTTTCTTAGAGTCTAAATCTTTGTTTTCTACAGCGTTGATATCATTTAGAAGAAGTAATTCGTCTTGATTCATTTTATAATAAAAAATATTAATTTTAAATGTCATTGATTTTGGAAACCTTTATTTTACTGAAAAAAATAAGCAGAAACCTAAAAAAACGGGGTGTGTCATTAGATGAGCGATTTGTGATCAAAAACATTGAAAAATTGACGTCGTCAAAAAAATCTGTTGTATTCTCCATCCTTATATCTCTAAGGGGAGACAATCTGCTGCCAGTGTCGAAAAGGGTGTCTGTTTGTAAATGGCCACTACAGCTAAACGCAGAAACGTGAAGCACTGATCTTCAGTAGGTTACTTATACAGTTGTAGCTGATCACAACTAGAATGGTTTTGGGGGAAATGAAAGTAAAACTAGGGGACTGGCAGACTTAGCAATTAGAGCAAGGCGTAAAATAGGCAGACTTCAAGGGGGTGGGGTTGAAAAAAATCTGCAATTAGTGACTTTTCAAGCAGGTTGCCACAATGTTTCATTTTTCTACATTTAGACATGTGGCTGTAATCGCGTGTCATATTTCAGGACATTCTGAACATATTTTCTGAGTTTTCAGCAACATTGAAAATCAGACATTCTGCAGAGCAGTACTCAGGCTTTAGGCTGACCGTGGCAAAACAGGTGACCCATTTCATTTGGCCACTGTACCCATCAGTATTGTGGTACATCAATGCCGTTTGAACTGCAGGCACGGCGGAGGGCATTGTTGGGTGTGATAACAGTTTTAGGAGAAAAAACGCGATCCGTGTTCTCTTTCAGGTCACGTTACGCATTTAAATTGGGCAGTTCAGGCAGTAAGAGGACCGGTGTTTTTAAAAATAATTTTTGGCCTTGTTTGAAAATTTGTAGTAGGGCTGAATGTTGGAATTTGTTGGAAATTTCTGGTTAGATGAAAGGAGACATGTTAGGTGCTTCGATTCATACCATTCTGAGCTTCTCCAGTGAACAATTGTGGGCCTATGTTGAGTTGCCTTTGACGTAGTGATTTGAGGGGCACGCTGATTTCAGCTGTGCTTGGGTGTGGGGTTGGTAAGGAACCAGTTTCATAGCCAAGAAATGAGACGGGTCATGTGCTGTTTTTTTTTTTTTGTATTTTGTGCATGGCAAATGTGCAGCTGGTGGGCAGGAGTGTTTTCTAGGGAATTGAACAATTAGGGGATGACTGGGACTGACTAAGGCTAAGAGACTGGACAGTACGGAAACACCACTGTGGTCCGTGGCCTGTCAGGTCGCGCACATGGGACAGCTAGCAGACGATGCAAGAGAGGTAGGTGCGGTTTTTTGCTTCTTTTTGTTTCAAACTAGCTCACTGACCCAGGGAATCATAAGATTTGGAGTAGTTTTGTGAATTTTAAGGAACTTTGACCATCGAGAGGGGGGCAGGGTAGCAAAAACGGTCACAATTTGACACTCTTTTTGCTTACTTTCTGTTTGACAGTTTACAAAACGGAGCAAGCAACGCTTGAACGATTTAGGCTTTGTTTGGAACAAGTGCCAGGGTGGCAGGTGGCACCAAATGGGTGTTGCAGGCTATATAGGGGTGGGGACAGGGGGGATGGGTATGCGCATTTAAATTACTGTGACCCTAGAACCAAGAAAAAGACGACTGTGTCTGTCCAGAAGGCAGTCTTCCTTGTGGAGGCACAGCGTCTTTTTCTTGATGATGGCAGTAAGCAGGCCAGTCATCTTTGCCACAATAAGTTGTGCATCTACCGAGGGCACCTCAATTTAGAGACGAAAGGCGTAAACGAAGAAAGGAAAAAATGTGTTCTACGAGGAGTCTGTGTCGGGCATGGGAGCCAGCCTAACTGCTTGCTGCACCTGCGACTGTGAAGGGTAAGGGACCATTGACCTTGACCTTGACCGTGACCGTGAAGCATGGGTGGCGGTGGGGTGGTGGGAGGGGGGGGGGTGGGAAGGGTGGGGGTGGGGTGGGGGGTGGGTGGGGAATGACAATAACAATTTCCAAAAATCTAAAATTCTAACTAACCAACACCACCACCCCCCCCCCCCCCCCACACACACACACCCTCTCCTCACCCCCAGGATACATTCTAGCAAGCAATGGCCTGGCTGGCAAGCAAGCAAACAAACAAACAAACAAACTAATAAGCAAGCCAAAAAGTAATGAAAAACTTACGCTGTCATTTTTATTTCGTGCGAGGCCGTACTGGTGTTCTGGCACGTCTAGCTGACCCTTTTTGTATGGGTCGGCTGTCTTGCTGGCAAGGAAGCGCAGTGTTTATTTCCTCAAAAACATTACCGATGACATGACTACATGGGAATATCTACTTCTAGGCTCAATTTTAGCCTACTTGCCCGTTGTGTGCCCACACAACCCGAGAGGCCCTCGGGGAACCCCCCCAGAGGGGCCGAGAGTTATCTCCCCATACCTGCCTTACCAGATCCGGTCACGAGACCATTCAGTCTTTCTACTTCGCTCGTGGAGAGAAGACGTGTCTGGCCCGCGCTCTCGCTGCCTCGACCGGTCTTCTGCCTACCGACGCTGGTTGCCGACTTCGTGTGCGCTGCGCCCGCTTCTACCCTGCCTTCTTCTGGCCTTCTCTTCCTGCTTCGTTGGGCCACTTGCGGGGATTCTTCTGCTTCTGTGGTCGGCGGTTTGACTGCCCTTCCCCCCCTTCCCTTCGTTGCAGAGGTAAGGTAGCGGTAGTTCCCTCGGCCGGCCCTCGGGCTGAGAGCCGGCTGCCTGTGGGTGCTTCCCTGCTTTTGCTTTGGGGTTCGTTTCAGGGCGTAGTGCCTGATTAGCTCACGGTCGGCTGTTGCCGTGTCGCGCCCGTTTTGCACGTGGGCCTTGGGCTCCGTGTGTGTTAGCCCGTTTAAAGCCCCGTTAGCCCTCCGAGAGTGCCCCATTACGCTTCCACCGGGAGCCCGCCTACGCTTCGATAATGTCGTTGTGCTCCCGGTGCGATGACTTAGCTGGCCGACGGACACTCACTCGGTCTCCCTACCGCGTTCGTTGGTTCCTCGGACCGCAGGTATAATAATAATAATGATGATAATAATAATAAGCACATTAAATAGGCGCTTTATCTCAATGGAAAATCGGCTCAAAGCGCTGCCCCGAACGGGGCCCAACAAGCGCGCTCACGCGAGTTACGCGCATTCACTCACACACGGAACGTAAACACAGAACTTTCACGTGGTGCTAAGGGCAAGCTCAAGCGAGCTGCTGTAATTTTGAAAGTTCAAAATCGTTTCTATTGAGAATTGGTTGGGTGGACTGATGTCACGACACGCCTGACGGGGTCAGGGCGCCGTGGACAATATGAGTGCAGACACTCGAGAAAACCCACCCACTCTAAATAAATAACGCAACGCCAGTGATAAACAACAAACAAATCCTTTATTACCTACCCTTACTCTAACTCCCACCCCGACCCACTAACGCCCCACACACTCACACATACCCACACATGCACTCATAACGTATTAACACTTAAAAAAGATTAACATATAAAAAATGACTAACAAGTGAAAATGACTAACAGGTGAATATGACTAACAGGTGAATATGACTAACAGACGAAAATGACTAATATGTGAATATGACTAACAGACAAAAATGACTAATATGGCCAACGGCTATACAAGGCGGGTAACTTAGTCTCTGTACAGTGTCCTCTGTCCCACACTAGACAGGGTGGCTCATAACGTACGAGTACTACCCCTGCATCACAGAGCACCGTAGCCGCGCTTGCTCACGCACGCCTGTGACCGACGCTCAGAACGTAGAGTCAGCCTGCTGTAGCCCAACGTACTTGTCCAACAGGACCGGCTAGCGAAGGCGTTCTGACTCCCGATGATGCGTCACCGTTGGTCGTGGATGATGAGATCGAAGAACGAAATCTTCGAAGCCAATGATCGAAGCCAGTGATCGCAGCCAGTCTTCGAAGCCAGTCTTTGAAGCCAATCTTCGAAGCCAATGATCGCAGCCAGTCTTCGAAGCCAGTCTTTGAAGCCAATCTTCGAAGCCAGTGCACTGGAAAAGGGCGCATTGTCAGTCAAAGTGCCAACACCGTTAATTCTGGCCTATTTGACACGCACCTACTCACAAACCACGTGAGTTGTGTCTCGTCTCACCCTAATATCCGCCTTGGCCATATTAACTATACAATCATGGATAAAGAGGATTCCTATGTACATTCAACATTCACCAGGTCTGCACTATTCCATTACACTAGCATTAAGCTAGCACAACCACTTTTGTATAATAACATTGCCACTGCTAAAACCAACATTATCAAAATATCCACATGTACATACAAAAATATCAAATAATCACCAGCAACCACCCAACGTGACAATCTTATTACATTACATCTAGGACTTAATACAGATATATTTGAAAGGATACCCACTTTAATCCATTTTACAACATGGCCCTTTAAATATACTCACTCGGCGACAGCCGAATATAAACTAAATCCGACACCCACCACATTACAACCCAACCAAAAAAACATGGTTAAAGACTCAATTAAAACATCACTAAAAAACTAGACGAACATACCCTTCCGCACCTATATACGCATTCACACACCCGAGAGCGCAGCAGCTAACTGAGGAAAATGGCATGAGTAAATACCTGTCACTGGTGAGTCCTCCGGCAGGACGAGACAAAACAAGGACGAAGACGAACCGGAGGGGTCTTCTGGTGAGTAGCAGCCGTGGTCGCAAGTCTTTCGGGACACCCACACCCAGGAACACTGGCCGTGGTCTTGCAGGGAGGGTAAAAGAACCCTCACACAGCTTGTCAAGGGCTCCAAACGAGGCCGCACCCTGACCCAGACTCTCACTTCGCTGGCTAACTCCGCTGACTGACTAATATCCTACTGCTACCTCGCAGGTTAACTTTGCTTCTGAACACTGTTCGGTTTAAAGCTACTTGACGAAAGCGTGCAACCGCTGTACTCGCTCACTGCTAAGCTTGCTGCACGGGCTTTACGATTACGCTCACACTACATTTATTAACTTCCCTAAACTAAGGCTATTTACAGAAGTCGGCGACCTACATTTATTAACAAAAAAACCGACTTGGCGAAAAAATAAAACAACATGTCACATCCGTTACGTGACATACCCCCCTCCCAGATCAAACACCCGGGTTTGATTACTATATGACTGTCCCAATACTGCTTCCACATTTACGGTTTCTACCACCCTGTCCTACTCAAAAAGTCAGCAGGAACATTTACTTTACCGGCTATGCTTTCCACTCTAATGGAAAATGGCTGCAACTGCAAAGCCCACCTCATCAGTCGACTGTTTGTGGATTTAGCTTGTTGCAAGTACTGCAATGGTCTATGGTCGGTCTGTACGACGAATGTCCTACCATACAGATACTGACGGAATTTTTGAATTCCCCACACGATTGCAAGACACTCCTTTTCGATGGTGGAGTAGTTACGCTCTGCTTTGGATAGTTTCTTGCTCGCGCATGCAACAGGCTGTAAACCGTTACCATGGTCCTGGCATAATACGGCCCCTACCCCCCCTTCGGACGCATCTGTCTGCAACACGAAGAGACGATCGAAGTCTGGCAATGAGCACACAGGACCTGAACACAGTCGCGCCTTCAGCGTCTCAAATGCTGTCTCACATGCATCGTTCCAACCGATCTGTCCAGTCTTTCCTCCCTTGGTCAGGTCGGTTAGTGGGGCTGCTATGGCCGCGAAGTTAGGAACGAACCGGCGGTAATAATTTGCCAACCCAAGAAACGATCTGACTTGTTTCTTTGTTTGTGGTCGCGGCGCGTCTTTTATCCGCTGCATCTTGTCTCCCTCTGGTTTTATCTGACCGTTACCCACTGTGTGCCCCAGATATTCCAACTGCTTGAACCCCAAGTAACACTTAGTAGGTCTGGCCGCCAACTGGACCTCTCTTAACCTACCAAAGAGCTGGGCAATACACTGTAAGTGACGTTCTTTAGTGGAGGAAGCAATCATGACATCGTCCATGAAATTGCTAACTTCTGTCGATCGCAAAGGTTCTAGTAACCTCCTCATCATTCGGGAAAAGATTGCCCCTGCCGTCTTTAACCCGAAAGGCATTACCTTCCACTGGAATTGTCCTGCCGGTGTGGTGAAAGCAGTTTTCGGTTTGTCGCTCCCTAACATGGGTACCTGCCAGTAGCCTTTAGCTAGGTCTAACTTACTCAAGTACTTAGCCTTGGACAGTAAGGAAAATAGGTACTCCACGTCAGGCATTGGCTCCGCATCGAACACGACCTTTTGGTTCAGTTTTCTAAAATCTACACAAAACCTAACAGTGCCATCTTTCTTCTTCACCAAGACGATCGGTGAGCTGTATGGGGAATTGGCTCTCTCGATTACTCCCATCTCTAGCATAGCGTCCACTTCGGCTTTGACTACCTCTAACTGAGAATGAGGTAGAGGATATTGCTTCGTTCTCACCGGCACTTCATCAGACAAATGGATTTCACACGAGCCTAGTGTCGTCCTCAACGGATAATCTGTCAAAATATCCTTAAACTGGACAGTCAGAGCTTGTATACTAGAATGGATTTCTGGACAGTTAGGATCAAGATGGATGTCAGAGGGTCCTTCAGACGCTACTAAAGGAATGGTAGGTACTTCCTTTACCACCACGAACGCCTCTCCCCCCTCATCTTCGTCCTCCTCATCTATCACTACTGTAGCTACTGACACTCGTTCCAGGAACTTTTTCAACAGATTTGCATGGTACAGTTTATTTTTACTGCCCACCCGTACCCTGTAGTCACACTCTCCGACTCTCTCTAGAACTTCGAATGGTCCCTGCCAAGCCATCTCCAGCTTGTTGTGTTTAACTGGAAGTAACAACAAAACCTTGTCTCCTGCACTAAAACTGCGTGGTTTGGCTCTGCGGTCAAAGTGCTGTTTCTGCTTTTTCGAAGCTAGCTTCAGATTCTGTTGCGCTAACCTGCACGTCTCTTCAATGCGATTCCGTAAATCTACCACGTACTGGCTTGCATCTCTCACCTCTTCTCCCATCTGCTCTTTCGCCCTGCAAAATTCTATCAGACTTTCCCCTGACGGAATTGCTCGGCCCTCTTCGGCCAACTTCCTAGCGCGAGCTAGAGTTTCGTCCTGGTTCTGCCACTCTATCGGTTGGGCAGGAGTCACATTGAGATCGGCCTGCTTAACGACTTTAAGCGCGCTCTCTCCCTCCTTTTCCCTCTGAACCTGAGCTCGAGTTTGGACCGCTGCTGCCATAGCACACTCACTGGCATCGATGGATACGGGACTACGTTTCCCATCTGAAAAAGTCACCCAGTTTCCTAGGATTACGTCCGGTCCCATGCGCTCCATTACGATAAGTTCGATCGTCCCTCGCACAAATGGGGAATCGATTTCAACCCATGCAGTCGGATACTTATCGGACTTAGTATGGTCGACGGGATTGACGTCTATGAACCGACCTGTAAAATCCCTGGGTTCTATCCACTTGGCGGCGATCGCACTCATATCCGCGCCGGTATCACGCATGATACGAACTTCCTTTCCCTTGGTTAATCCCTTACTCCACGGGTCGTAGGGCCGGATCGTCCGCATCCCTACGGTCACGGGCTCTGTCATTACGGCTACTGTCTCAGGAGCAATGGTGACTTGGTTAACTGACGCCTTACTCTGACAGTTCCTTGCTAAGTGCCCTGGTTTGTTACACTTAAAACACAGCCGTTCACCAGTCCCTCTGCCTGAACTAGCTGGTTCTGTCCTATGTTCTGCTTTGGTCTCAGGGGGTTTATTCGACCCTTTGTCCTTTTTGAACGGCGGACGAATCGGCCCCCCACCCAATGGACGCGAGACTGCCCGTTTGGTGTCGATATGGAGCTGCGCTAGCTCCGCGGCCTCTTCACCATTCCTAGGACGTTTTTCCCTAACAAACATTTCAAGGTCTGCATTCATAATAGCATAAAGTTGCTCAGACAGAAACATGTCTAGCACTTGTTCTACGTCCTCTATGCTCTTATGGGCTAAAGTGAACCAACGCTTGACTGAGGTCTTTAACCTAACGAACAACTGGGGAAACGTTTCGGGAACTTCCTTTCTGGCTTCGCGAAACTGGCGCCTGTAATATTCAGCGTCACGCCTAAATCTTCTCACCACCTCAAAATCTTTCCCTTGCTCTACGGTCAGCCTAAGGTATGCATCACGGGCCTCCCCCTGCAATAGAGGTGCTAACCTGATCCCCCATACCTCTTTCGGCCACCCCTGGGTTTCGGCTACTCTCTCAAAGAGCTGAAGGTAAGATTCCACATCTTCCTTATCCTCTAACGGACGCATCTTGAGCGAGTAATGCTGACTAGACTCCGTAACTGACTTCTTTTCCGATGCTGCTAACTGTAACCTAAGCCGCGTTTCGGCCGCGACGAGCTCTTCTTTCCGTGCTTGTTCCGCGGCAGCTAGCTCTTCTTTCCGTGCTCGTTCCGCGGCAGCTAGCTTACGTTCGGTCAATGCTAAGTCATCCCGCCTAGCCTGCTCAGCCATGTGGAGCTGCTTCTCTACTGCCTCGCGGTCCATCAGGAACCGCCTCTCTAACGCCCTACGCTCTAGGTCACGTTCCCGTTTTTCTTCCTCTCTCCTAACTTCGGACAGGATGAACTGGGTTAGAGCTCCCCCACTAAGTCCTAGGCCCTCTCCTATCACTTTATACTGCTCATATGGGTTTACTATCACCCCTAACCCCTCTTTACTTTCCTGATCCCTACTGGGTGTCAGTCCTGCTGCAGTGAGAGTACGGGTAAGGGTACTCACCACCGTTTCCTTCCGAGAGGGAGTGGCCAAAGTGGCTCCTCTCTCTCCTGGACCCTCATCCCCTGCACCACCACCCTCGGACTCAGGGTCGTGCCCCGACGTGGCACGGGTGGCCCTGGTATCCCGTTTAGGGGGCATCCTGGTGTGGGTGTCACGGAGGCAGCGACGACAACTGCTCCCCAGCAGGACCCCTGACAAAGAAAAAACAAAACAAATAAATACACAGAATACAAACAACGAATAAGGGCTAGACAGTGACAAGAGCCGAAGGGTCCTCACCACTCGGTACCTGAGTAATGAGAGGCAACCACTCATGCCACCCCTCGTTTATGCGCACTGCACTCTGGCCGTGGCTCCCGGCGCAATACGCCCCCACTCCCGCCAACCGCCCGCTAAATCTTACTCGTACCACAACACGAACACACGGTCACTGGCGCACAAAAATACCCCAATCTACCTAACCTGTTACCTCCCCCTAATCCTTATCCCACCGCTGCCACCAAATATGTCACGACACGCCTGACGGGGTCAGGGCGCCGTGGACAATATGAGTGCAGACACTCGAGAAAACCCACCCACTCTAAATAAATAACGCAACGCCAGTGATAAACAACAAACAAATCCTTTATTACCTACCCTTACTCTAACTCCCACCCCGACCCACTAACGCCCCACACACTCACACATACCCACACATGCACTCATAACGTATTAACACTTAAAAAAGATTAACATATAAAAAATGACTAACAAGTGAAAATGACTAACAGGTGAATATGACTAACAGGTGAATATGACTAACAGACGAAAATGACTAATATGTGAATATGACTAACAGACAAAAATGACTAATATGGCCAACGGCTATACAAGGCGGGTAACTTAGTCTCTGTACAGTGTCCTCTGTCCCACACTAGACAGGGTGGCTCATAACGTACGAGTACTACCCCTGCATCACAGAGCACCGTAGCCGCGCTTGCTCACGCACGCCTGTGACCGACGCTCAGAACGTAGAGTCAGCCTGCTGTAGCCCAACGTACTTGTCCAACAGGACCGGCTAGCGAAGGCGTTCTGACTCCCGAGGATGCGTCACCGTTGGTCGTGGATGATGAGATCGAAGAACGAAATCTTCGAAGCCAATGATCGAAGCCAGTGATCGCAGCCAGTCTTCGAAGCCAGTCTTTGAAGCCAATCTTCGAAGCCAATGATCGCAGCCAGTCTTCGAAGCCAGTCTTTGAAGCCAATCTTCGAAGCCAGTGCACTGGAAAAGGGCGCATTGTCAGTCAAAGTGCCAACACCGTTAATTCTGGCCTATTTGACACGCACCTACTCACAAACCACGTGAGTTGTGTCTCGTCTCACCCTAATATCCGCCTTGGCCATATTAACTATACAATCATGGATAAAGAGGATTCCTATGTACATTCAACATTCACCAGGTCTGCACTATTCCATTACACTAGCATTAAGCTAGCACAACCACTTTTGTATAATAACATTGCCACTGCTAAAACCAACATTATCAAAATATCCACATGTACATACAAAAATATCAAATAATCACCAGCAACCACCCAACGTGACAATCTTATTACATTACATCTAGGACTTAATACAGATATATTTGAAAGGATACCCACTTTAATCCATTTTACAACATGGCCCTTTAAATATACTCACTCGGCGACAGCCGAATATAAACTAAATCCGACACCCACCACATTACAACCCAACCAAAAAAACATGGTTAAAGACTCAATTAAAACATCACTAAAAAACTAGACGAACATACCCTTCCGCACCTATATACGCATTCACACACCCGAGAGCGCAGCAGCTAACTGAGGAAAATGGCATGAGTAAATACCTGTCACTGGTGAGTCCTCCGGCAGGACGAGACAAAACAAGGACGAAGACGAACCGGAGGGGTCTTCTGGTGAGTAGCAGCCGTGGTCGCAAGTCTTTCGGGACACCCACACCCAGGAACACTGGCCGTGGTCTTGCAGGGAGGGTAAAAGAACCCTCACACAGCTTGTCAAGGGCTCCAAACGAGGCCGCACCCTGACCCAGACTCTCACTTCGCTGGCTAACTCCGCTGACTGACTAATATCCTACTGCTACCTCGCAGGTTAACTTTGCTTCTGAACGCTGTTCGGTTTAAAGCTACTTGACGAAAGCGTGCAACCGCTGTACTCGCTCACTGCTAAGCTTGCTGCACGGGCTTTACGATTACGCTCACACTACATTTATTAACTTCCCTAAACTAAGGCTATTTACAGAAGTCGGCGACCTACATTTATTAACAAAAAAACCGACTTGGCGAAAAAATAAAACAACATGTCACATCCGTTACGTGACAACTGACTCTGATACCAGAGTGTAAGCGGTGTGCGGCCTGGCCTGAGGTTATGTGGGCGGACCTTGGTCCTTTTACCGCCGAGGGCGTGCCCACCCGGCTTACGAGCGTTCAGCGCCCTTTGACACGTTGGCCGCCCTGGCTGTTTCCTCGGCCACTCCCGCACGGAACGGTCCCCGCTTCGGGGTTCGCGGTTTGTTCTGACCACAGGACCGCCACTGCTGCCACGCCCGCTGACCCTTCCGGAGGGTCCGTTTGCCGGCTTAGCGCACGTCTCACTGAGAGTGACCAGCAGCAGTCGGCCTTGAGCCGTCCGTCGTTGACGAGCCGTCCTCACCACTCTCCCCGCACCAAGCCCGCTGATCCTTCCGGAGGATCGCCTTGCCGGCATAGTGGCCTACTTCCGGAGTAGGGCCCGGAGAGACGTCAGCACCGTCCGTCGCGACGCAGCTGCGACCCTGATCCTCACCGTTCCTCCTCCAGACGCCCGCGTTCTCGCTCGCCTCGCGAGCACCGTCAGCGGGATTCTCGACGCCCCCTGCAGGACGATGCGCTCAGCCTGCTACCCGAAGTCTCGGTCTCGGCTCTGTTGGACGAGGATCGCTCGACCTCGCACGCGGCAGCTTCCCCGGAGCGGAAGAGGACGGTCGCCGCCTTCGTTGACACGGAGAGGCAGGTCAAGAAGTTTAGGTCGCTTCCCCAACCGCCCGGCTTAAGGGTCTTCGAGACGTCTTTTCGTCACACCTACAGCTGGCCACGTCCCAGGAGCCGGTCTTCTTCTCCGACCGTCGCTGGCCCGCGGATGTAGACATCTTGTTTCGGCCGGACTGGTATGCTGGACTCTCCCAGGCCTTCTCCATCCCTCTGCCTACGCTGGACCCTTCGGCGGTGTCCCTAGCCGGCGGTCTGACTCTGCTGCGGCGGTCCCCGATGCGGGGCCTGGACAAGACAGCGACCTTGGTCCGTAACACCTTCGCCTGCTCGGGTATTATGGAGCTCCTCACTCAGTCCTTGGTTCGTCGGGTGGACGTATCCTGGCATCCTTCCATCTCTCCCCTCCTAGGAGACCTGCTGGTCCTCGCGGAGACCGCCAATTGCGCCGCCTACCATTCCTCGGTCAACGCGATGGTGGCTTCGGCCAACTGCGACCGCATGCGTCGAGATGCCCTGCTCCGCCCCTGCAGTACGTTGCCGCCGGACCTGCGAGCGCAACTTCACCGTGCCCCCTTGGGTGGACCCTTGCTGTTCGGCGACTCAGTCTCTACGGGTCGGCGGTTCGTTCCTCGTGATGTCTGTGCGACTTGGCCGGAGACTTTTCGTCGGACCTCTGGAGTTTTATCGGCGAGAGCGACCTCCGTCTACTATCTCTCGTCCGGATCCTGTGGACTCTTCCGCCGCCCCTTCGGTACCGACCGCCCTTCCTCGCATCGGCCCCTCGGAACGGTCTGCTCGTCGGGACCCGGCGTTGTG
The DNA here is from genome assembly GCA_036245525.1 of Semisulcospira habei. Taxonomy (NCBI): domain Eukaryota; kingdom Metazoa; phylum Mollusca; class Gastropoda; family Semisulcospiridae; genus Semisulcospira; species Semisulcospira habei. The sequence goes on along the minus strand of BTPG01000050.1, from coordinate 52,694 downwards.
CGCTGACCAGAGGATCGCCACTGCTGCCACGCCCGCTGACCCTTCCGGAGGGTCTGTTTGCCGGCACAGCGCCCGCCTCACTGAGCCCTGCCTGCAGCAGTCCGCCATGAGCCGTCCCACGTTGACTGGCCTTCATCCTCTCTCTCTCCCCGAGAAGCCCGCTGATCCTTCCGGAGGATCTAAATGCCGGCATAGAGCCCTTCTCACTGAGTCCGGCCAGGAGAGACGTCAGCCTCAACCTGCGCGACACGGTCGCGCCCCCGACTCATCCCGTTCCACCGTCAGTTCGAGACACTCACGCTCGCCCCTCGAGCGTCGCTGGAGGGATCATTCACCTCGCCGGGATCGTCGCCGCTTCCCCCGGAGGATCTGAACGCCGGCATAGCGCCCTGTTCTCGGAGTCTGGCCATGAGAGGCTTCAGCCTTAGCTTGCGCGACACGGTCGCGCTCCAACTCCCTCCGTTCCACCTTCAGGTCACTTGATGGCTGATCAGAGGACTGCCACTGCTGCCACGCCCGCTGACCCTTCCGGAGGGTCTGTTTGCCGGCTCAGCGCCCGCCTCACTGAGCCCGGCCTGCAGCAGTCCGCCATGTGCCGTCCCACGTGACTGGCCTTCCTCTCCCGTCTCTCCCAGTTAAGCCCGCTGATCCTTCCGGAGGATCTGTACGCCGGCGTAGCGCCCTACTCACTGAGTCTGGCCAGCAGAGACGTCAGCCCTAGCTTGCGCGACTCGGTCGCGCCCCCGACTCCTGCCGTTCCACTTTCAGTTCAGGACACTGATGCGCACCGCTTGAGCGCCTTCGGTAGGATTGCCGTTCGGACTCAGCCTCCGCCCCTGGGTCTTCACTCGGCGGATGGACGCCTTAGTCGCCTTAGCCCGACAGTCCTCCTCCAGTCCACGTCGAACTACCTGGATGACCTCCGGTTGCGCAACCAATCGGAGACTGCGCTAGCCACGAACAGAGATGCTCTCCTGCACCTCCTGGCACACCTGGGCTTCCTAGTAGACGACGGCAAGTCGGATCTCTCTCCCTCCCGCCGGGTTGGGCATCTGGGTATGGAATTAGCTACCAACCTCAACACGGTACGCCGTCCGGCGCCCCGGATCAAGAAGATGGCGGCTCTAGCCGACCAGTTAGCTCGGGAGGATGCAGCCCCCGCCAGAGTCTGGCTTCAGTTGCTCGGTTTGATAAACGCCGCAGCGGATCTTATCCCGCTAGGGCGTCTCTACTTTCGAAAAATACTTACCGATGACATGACTCGGAGGACCCTCCCTCCTGCCCCGCTTGCCGCTGGGTAGCTAAGTAGCCTAAACTGAGTAAGCATCACATGACTCGGAACCGGATGGGCAGTCACGGGAGATCACTCTCGGCCCCTCTGTGGGTTCCCCGAGTGCCTCCCGGTTGGTGCAGGGGCACAACGGGTTCCTAGGCTAAAATTGAGAGTAAGTAGACACTTCCCCTATCAGTCATGTCATCGGTAAGTATTTTTCGAAAAAATACCTTTTAGAGAAAAATGCATTTTTCTGGCACGGTTTGCACATTCACGTGATTTCCTTGATGCTGAGTTCTGGTATGCCTTGTTGTAAACACATTGTCTCTGTTTTGATTGCAGGAAACTGTTAGTTTCTGGGCCCAGTGTGACACCTACATTGTTCAACATCATATGCAGTCCTTTCCCCTCACCGTTGTTGACACACAACACCGTTGCATGGGGCCTCCCAGCAAAGGTGCGTGAGTACTTGACATTTTTGGGTGACCTCACACTGAACGCTCTGTTGACAGCTTCATTTTTTTGAGTGTTTGTGCCTAGCCTAAGTTTCACAGCAGCTTCTGAGCTCAACATGATCCCTAGAGCATCCTTCATTTGCACTTTGTCCTTGTCATTAAGAAGAATGTCTGTTATGCCCCGAGGGCCTAGAAAAATAGACTTCTTGACCCAATTGTCCTGGGTTCTTTCCCTGAGCATGTGCTGGTCTCCCCTAGCCGAATGCATCCAGAACAGTCCCCACCGTAGCAGTTGATGATAACGTCTCTGTGCTCCGGCAGCAGCATGCTCTGTAACACACTCTTGTCTCCACCACTGGCTTGGACGCAGTTCTTCACAACTTGCAAACATCGGTTGCCTAAGTCATTGATCAGCTGCCTTTTGGCCTCAGTCTTCTGCGTTTTAGTCCGACATTGTGGGAACATGTCAGCGCTAAACACTATGTGCGAATTTGCATAGCGCTTCATGCTCTCAGCAAGGTGGGTTGGGTCAGCTTGTCTCTCTACACAAATGTCAGGAAACACAGTCCGCAGACCTGTCTGCAGACCCTTAGCACAGCGAGTATCACCATCACTTGTCACAAAATCCACCTTTGTATTTGCAGCAGCAAGAGACTGTCCAAGGCGTTCACCCAGGACTTCCTCTGACAAGGGCATTACTTCATCGGTGTCAGCACAGCAATTGTGATCATTACCAGAACACAACGCGTCCTTTCCTTTGGAGCGCAGTCTGGCACCAACTATTATTATTACATAGTATTTATATGGCGAATTTCTCATATTTATAATATAACTCAATGCGCAGAATGTAGCCACGAACTGAACCCAACAAGCACGCTCACGTGAATCACACGCATTCAATCACACACTGTACGTAAACACAGAACATTCACGTGGTGCTAAGGGCAAGCTCAAGTGAGCGACTGACGGTATTTGGAAATCGTTTTGTATTTGAAATTTTATTAAGTTGGCTGAAACTGATACCAAACTGATACCAAACTATGCACAACTTATTCTGGTAAGCTAAGCCGACAATGTACTTGTTGGGGCTGTCTGTCTCTATGGCCGTGGTAATCGCTTGAGAGGCACTTTGCCCACACTTGCGTCTGTTGGCACGCGATGAAGAATTGTATCGCGTGTCAACAGACACATTCTGGATGGAGCCATCCGGCTTGCGTAATGTTTCTAATTTGGCTCTCATGTCTCTTTCGTTCAGTTCACTGGTTTTCTTGCTGACATATTCAGCGGCTCTCTGCATGCCAGTTCTACATGGGACAGGCATGTTGAGGCCAGCGCAGAGAGTCTGCACTTTCGCTGGCCCGATGCTGGTGTTCTGTGTCGTAATGGCCAGTCCTAGATTAGTCTCTGCTGGTCTTGGCCCTGACCTACCAGTGTCCACCTCTGCATACAGTTTGACCACAGGTGTTTTGAAAGCACATAATTATCTCACACCTTACGCTAAGCTGACAGGCAGTGCCCCACTTTTTCTCTGTGGCATAGGTAAAATGTGGCAAGTGTCCGTCGTCACTTTCGTCGGCATGCTGCGAGATGGCTGTGTTGAAGAGAGCGATGACTCGGTTCATGTCCACTAGTCTGTTTTTTTACAACTGAAACTTTTCCTTCTTCTGTTTTAGGCAGCATGCTGGAACGCAGCTTGTATGCAGGACGCAACAAAATGGCAGTCCCTGACGCAGGCTGCTTGATATCAATGGTGCTGTCTGCAGACACGCTGGCTCCTGGATCGCTGCTGCTGGGCTCCACCTTGGCTCTGGCACCCATCCAAGCTCTGTTGCCTGCCTGGAACTGGGTTCCATATCCACGCCGGTGGCGACGAGCTGGCATGATAAAAGAAATAGCTGTAAGTGTTTTGCTCTGTAACTGGGGAGCCGCTGTGACTGCAGTCTAGGCTGTAGTCAAAGTCAGCCAGTTTGTGTGACACAATAGACCAGCTGCCTGGAAATGTTGGTTGTTTTCCCCATGTAGATAGGCTATGTGTGTGTGTGTGTGTGTGTGTGTGTGTGTGTGTGTATGTGTGTGTGTGTGTGTGTGTGTGTGTGTGTGTGTGTGTGTGTGTGTGTGTGTGTGTGTGTGTGTGTTTCGTGTTAGGAATGCGCCTACATGGTGCGAGCAGATGTTTATTTAAAGAGTGAGTGCGTTCTAATTTTTCTCCTTTTTAATATTTTTTGTGCGCTGTAAAGCGCTCCGAGCTTGCTGTTCGTGGGGAAGGGCGCTATATAAAAACTGTGTATTATTATTATTATTAAAGATCACAGCTCAGGTTCGAAGTTCAGACTCATGACTACCTGTAAGACAAGAAATAAATGAACAACCACACTAAGCATAGCTCACAATGGCGGTAAACAGGGTGTTGCGATGCAAAACATGCAAAAACGCCTACAAAACTGCAAACGCAGCGATTTCTAGGGACAATTTCAAATTTGTCATGATTTTTTTTCAGTTTTCCAACAGCAAAAGTCCAAACTCAATGATATGGTTACATGAAGCCAGTTTCTGGTCTATGTCACATATGGCATGTGTTGACCTGACAGGTCACGGACTACAGTGCCATTTACGTACTGTCCAGTCTCTTATCGTTACTCAGTCCCAGTCATCCCCTAATTCTACAATTCCCTAAACAAACTCTACCACCCCTCAGCTGCACATTTGCCATGCACAAAATACAAAAAAAAAAAACCGCACATCACCCGTCTCATTTAGTGGCATTGAAACTTGTTTCTTACCAACCCCACACCCAAGCACATCTGAAATCAACGTGCTCCTCAAATCACTATGTCAACGGCAACTCAACATAGGCCCACAATTCTCCACTGGATAATCTCGGGATGGTATCAATCAAAGCACCAAACATGTCTCCTATCCGTTAAACAAACATTTCCAGCAAATTCCAAAATTCAGCCCTCCTACAAATTTGTAAACAAGGCAAGAATTATTTTTAAAAACACGCTCCACTTACTGCCTCAACTGCCCTGATTTGAATAATAACGTGACACAACAGAGGAACTCTCCCACCTGAATACCATTCAATCTGCCATCAGTGCAACCCTTAGACACTACCTAAGTCAAACCCAAAGTGACACCATTGGATGTTGCTGCATTTTTAAGTTATGGCCCATCTTTTTCTGGTGCACCGTAACGTCCCGTTCCATATCCATTTTCGTACTTGAATCCGTTCACGGGTGGCCGATAGTAGCCGGGGTGGTAGGAAGGCATTCTGTCCATAGCGTAGCTTTTCTGCATGTTAGTTCCTAGGATGCAATTTATGGGTTTGCTCCCTTCCCGAGACATACTATTTACTGGCCCCTAGTTTAGTCCCCTGTCACTATGATAGCGGGCGGGCACCCGTCCAAACGGATTCTGTAGACAGTTGGCGCTGTAGTACAAAATGGTAGGGTGCGAATTCTCCGAAATATCCCGTTCCATATATGCGACATTTTAGCCTGAGATTTTTAATCTATTTTTACATCTTGTCTTAAGATCTTGCTTTTAGTCTGGCTGACCAGATTTTTACCCATCTCGCCGTGAGATGGCCTTAGTCGCCTGCTCGGCGTTAAACCCAAAAAACGAACTAATCCATTTTCGTACTTGAATCCGTTCTCGGGTGGATAGGAAGGCATTCATCAGTAGCGGCTATAGGCAACTGATGGCTCAGAATAGACATCAGAGATATTTCTCATGCAAATTACAGCAGACGGACACCACAGATGCAACCAGGGTAGCAGAATCATGCAAAATAACACTTCTGCATGTCAAATTATTTTGGCGGCTTAATTTACTCTGAGGTCAGCTGTCTGATCTGACACTGTTTCATTGAAAGCCCCCCCCCCCCCCACTCGTCTCCCCCACCCCCAACCCAACCCCAACCCAACCCCCACCGGACCCCACCCTACCTTCTCCACCCACCCCACCCTACTTCAATAACTGAAGGATTGCATTTTTAAAACGCATTTATCAAACTGAACGCCCCAAACCCCACACCTTTGAAGGTCAAGTTCAAAGATCACAGCTCAGGTTCGAAGGTCGGACTCATCCCTACCAGTAAGACAAGAAATAAAAGAACAACCACACTAAACATAGCTCACGGTGCCGGTAAACCGGGTTTTGCGATGCAAAACATGCAAAAACGCCTCCAAAACTGCAAATGCAGCGATTTCTTGGAAAAATTCCAAATTTTTCATGACTTTTCCTTTCAGGTTTCCAACTGCAAAAGTCCAAACTCAATAAACTATGGTTACATTAAACAAGTTTTTGGTCAATGTCACATATGGCATGTGTTGACCTGACAGGTCACGGACTTACAGTGCCATTTCCGTACTGTCCAGTCTCTTAACCTTAGTCAGTCCCAGTCATCTCTTATTTTTCAATTCCCTAACAAAAACACAACCACCCCTCAGCTGCACATTTGCCATACAGAAATAAAACCAGCACATCACCCGTCTCATTTCTTGGCTATGAAACTGGTTCCTTAGCAACCCCACACCCAAGCACAACTGAATTGAAATCAGCCTGCCCCTCAAATCCCTACGTCAAAGGCAACTCAACATAGGTCCACAATTCACTACTGGATAATCTCAGGATAGTATCAATCAACGCACCCAACATGTCTCCTATCCGCTAACCAGACATTTCCAGCAAATTCCAACATTCATCCCTACTACAACATTTTAAACAAGGCAAAAATTATTTTTTAAAACACCGCTCCACTTTATGCCTGAAATGCCCAGATTTGAATAATAACGTGACCTGAAAGAGGAAATCCCTCACCTGAACACCATTCAATCTGCCATCAGTGCAACCCTTATACACTAGCTAAGTCAAATCCGAAGTGACATCATTGAATGTTGCTGCATCTTTAATAATGTCCCGTTCCATATCCAATTTCGTACTTGAATCCGTTCTCGGGTGGCCAATATTAGACGGGGTGGTAGGAAGGCATTCTGTCCATAGCGTAGCTTTTCTGCATGTTAGTTCCTAGGACGCAATTTTCATGGCTTTGCTCCGGTCCCGAGACATACTATTTACTGGCCCCTAGTTTAGTCTCCTGTCACTATGATAGCGGGCGGGCACCCGTCCAAATGGATTATGTAGACAGTTGGCGCCATAGTACAGCGCAGGGTCCGGTGCGAATTCACCGAAATATCCCGTTCCATATATCTATTTTCGTACTTAAATCCGTTCTTGGGTAGATAGGAAGACATTTTATCAGTAGCGGCTACCGGCAACTGATGGTTTAGAATAGATACCAGAGATATCCCTCATGAATATTCACGCATTCTTTTTATAGACTTTTCTTCAGCCTTCAACACTATACATAGCTCAAAATATTCTCTGTTACAATGTAACGCCAAGGCTTATCCTATGGATTGTCAACTTCCTTGTAAAATAGGACCCAGTCAGTTCGCTTTCAAACAGCTCTCTCATCCCTTAGGTCCACTTCCATAGGCGCCCCTCAAGGTACAGTTCTCTCCCCTGTGCTGTTCACACTGTGACTGTACACTAACGATTGTAGTGGCACTGACTCTACCCTTCTTATAAAATACTCGGATGACACTGCCTTAGAAGATCTCTCTAATAATGATGCGACTTACTTTGCAGAAGTAGAACGTTTTAGTGTTTGGTGCAAAGATAATTTTCTAGACCTAAATGTGAGTAAGACCAAGGAACTACTGATAGATTTTCGAAGAAACCCTGCCCTTGTCCCTGTTCTGATGATTGATGATGTGTCTGTTGAGCGTGTGACTGAGTATAAGTATCTTGAAACAGTCATAGATGATAAGTTGTCCTTTAACGCAAACAAAACCCTCATACACAAAAAATGTCAGTCACGCATCTACTGCCTCCAGAAACTCAGGAAGCTGAATGTGAAGCCCTCTGTCCTTCAAACTTTTTACTGCTCTTTTATTGAGTCTGTCATCACTTTCGGTTCTGTGTGCTGGTATGGAGGTCTGAGTGTGAAGAACAAGAACACCCTGGCACGGATGGTAAACATCTGCATCAAAGTGACTGGCAGTAAGCAAGCCTTAGCCAGTGTGGAGTCTCTGTATGAACAGCGTGTGGTGAGAAAGGGTAGGCGGATAGCTTCAGACAGATCCCATGTCCTTGCCCACCTCTATGAACTCCTCCCCTCTGGCCGCAGACTCCGCACGCACAAAGCTAGAACACTCAGACTACAGCACAGTTTCATCCCCAAATCCATCACTCTAAGCAATCTGTAGGTACATCCACGCATACCCAAACCTAACTCCTCCCCCTATCCCCCTTTACCTGTGCAATCAGTAGGAATGGAGCTTGTTGATTTTAGAGAAGTGATTATATTGTGTTTTATTTGGTGGTGAACATGGACATACTGGGATTGTTGTTACTGCGTGTTTATCCACTAATTATTTTACTACGGTAGACTTTAATTATGCAGCTTGTGTAATAATGTGTAATAATGTACTAAGACATCTGTATAATAAGTAGTGAGGGCTAGGACTAGGTTGAAACACGCGTATTATGTATGCATGTGTAGAGGTGGGTGTGAATGTCTAAGTACCGCTCAGTTCAGTCCATAAAAGATGTTTGTGTGAGATGTGTAAGAGTTATGTGTAAAGATTTTGTAGTGTTTACTTTATATCCATTTGGAATTTGTAGCTGTGCAATGGCAGGGAGAAAATGTTCATAATTATGCTATAATGTGTTTATGTCTTGTTTGTACTATTTGTTATAAATGTACCACAACCGAATTTCTCTTTTCGAGATAATAAAGTAATCTTATTCTTATTCTTATTCTTAATATTACAGCAGACTGACACCACAGATGCAGCCAGTGCAGCAGAATCATGCACAATAACACTTCTGCATGTCATATTATTTTGGAGTGTTATTTTACTCTGAGGTCAGCTGTCTGATCTGACACTGATTTCATTGTAGTTTTCATCTTAACGTTTGACCATGAGCCTCCCTCTCCTCCTCCCCAAACCTCCAATCCAACCCCCACCTAATAATAAGTTTCGTACGCTCAAACGTTTGGTTTGAGTGAGCGTGCCGTGTTCAGTTACGTACTGTGTAATGTTTGCTTGTACCTTCCCTTGCCCTCCACACTCGCTGGCATGATTGGCAATAATTTCAGAGTTTTATTTTCTTCTATATTAATTATAAATGGAATAGAAATACAATCAACAAAAACTAGGACATCAAATAAACGAGAACAGCTCAGCGAGAATGTTCTGGTGTACGGTGGAACCTCGCTGTTCTCTCTGGTTTTTCGGGCGAGTTTACACGCCGGTCGGTGGTACGTGCCAAGTATTGTTTTGGTTTGCCATTTTTGGACCATAAGGCAATTAACCAAAATTTAAAACGAAATAGTGGGTTTTTTAATCACAGAGGAAATCACATAAAACTGCATGATAATAACAATAAGAAAAAATAATCAACAGCAATAAAAAAATAATAATAATAATAATAATAATAATAATAAAATCAGTCTTACAAAGCACACTGTCAGTTACATAAACACAAAATACACAAAGAAACAAAAGAAATGCGACATATTTGGAATCCTCGCAAACACTTTAAAATGTCTAATCCAAAAATGTCGCATATCTTTTGCTCATCAGTATATTACACATCAATATGCTGGTCTGTGATTTGGACCTCGTGGCTGAAAGCTGTTAGGTCCAAATTAAGAGGTCAGCCAATATGCATGAGTCTGTCTCGCCTTCCATACTTTTCATGAAAGCTGGGGCGTAGTGCGAGGCCGTGGCGTGGTTCCAGTCAAAGGAGCAGTCGGTGGAGCGTTGCAGGGGGCACGGGAGAGAGCCCCCCCCTCCCCCACCCCCGCTAGGTACATGGCTTCTATCCCTGGTCCAGACATGATAGACGTGATGCTGAATGCGTTGTCTCGTGGGGACAAGGGGTTGGGCAGTTCCATACAGCTCTTACCCCCGGGCAGGCATTGGTGGGGGTGTGGGTGGAGGGGATGGATGGGGTAGGAAGAATATGCGGTGGCGGATGAGGTGGTACGATAGTGAGGAAGGCACTTGAGGGCCACGAATTTTCGTTCACCTACAACTGCATTGTTCTTACACACAGAAAGAACTTTGGTAATATATTGTTTAGTTGTTGCTATTATTCTTGGCTTGACTTCTCAAACGAAGATTCCATAGGAGTTGCCCAGGACGTCTGCAGGCTTGTTCGTGGCTGCGGAGGCCAATCCGGGACAGGCAGGTTCGACCGCAATGGCTGCAGGGGAAGGTATGGCCAGGGTTCTGAGTTGCGGCATCTCTGTTTTTTCTCCTGAGCCGCTTGTCCTTAACTAAAACCGTACCGTACTAATCCTACTCATTAACAAAAACCGTACTGTACTAATCCTACTGTGCGAGCACTATGCCCAAGCATAGAGCTTCATCACAGGGTTGTTTCTTTATTATCTTTCATTCAAAAGTCAGAAAAAAAATCAAAATACGATGTCCCCATTTTAACAGATTTACTTCATGGTTGTGTTTCAGGGATGCCCTGGGCCTGTGTGTGGACCCGGAAGCGGCCGGGGTGTTTTCAGATCAATTTGATGATCGCTGATTGGTTAGCCCAACACCGATGAACGGAGTTGTTTCCCTTGCTTAAACGTCTTTCGTCTCCAACCGTCACCGGCCATTCTTTCGCGTTTGCAGAGGTACTTTATGCAATATTTCTTAGTTAAGAGCACGCCCAAATGTACTTGTTCAGTGCAGCTATTTAACTGAGAGATGCCTCCAATCCCCGATACCCGTTTGGCCCAGAAAAATAAGGCGTCCGCTTCAACCGTGTCTTCGGCCTCTCGGCCGCTCTGACCTTTGAGTCTTGTAGTAAATGATAATAGAACCCCACGATTTTAACAAAAGCTTTCTTCTTCAATGAAAGGAATTCGTTCAATAACTACATTACAAGGTCAATCTGCCACGCGATTTTGTTTCTTCTTTTTTTTCTGACATGTGTTAACTTGACACATGCATGCACAGTATCAGTTGACTTTTGTTTTAAAAAACAAAAATGGCGCCAGCTTTCAATCCTCGTTCGCAAAACTGCCTCGCGATTCGAAGAACAAACGTCCACAAACAGGTCTTTAGGAATGTGCAACTGAAGTGTCGCTTTTTACTGTATTGCCAGTTTTTAGTTCTCAGGGTCACCCTGGTCAGCCCCACAGGGTGGGTTTTTCTCTCTATTCTGGGGCATGTGTTTCTGTCTACCCTTTGTCCATTCACCTGTATTTGCCTTTTTAAAACTCTCCCTACTGTCTGCACTGCCTGTAGCTCTTGATATTGGATGTGTGTTGCTAAATGGTCTTAGCTTTATGTCTTGGCCCCATGTGTTAGGTTTATTTAACTCATTCTACCCCAGACACACCACGGCAGGATAAGGATCCACCATGATAGTTCAAGGGTGATGCCAGAATAGCTTGGCGCCTACGGGCGCCAAGCTATTCTGGTATCTCCCTTGAACTATCATGGTCGATCTGTGCCCTGCACTGCAATGCAGTCTTGAGAGGACAGGGGCAAAATTTAAGGATTTTGGTGTTGGGGTAGAATGAGTTAACGTATTTGACCGGCAGGCGACATACATGGCAATGTTCTGTTTAGGTGGGTTTGTTTTCACAAGCAGTGCAGGCACGTCCTGAGAAAGCCTTGTGGCTGTCGGGACGTTAAGCAATGTACAATCAATCTGATTCAAAATGTCAGTTGGTTTACATGGTTGTATTGGACATGTTCGCAGCAACACCGTTTTGGTCACACCGGCTCAGGACTTTCTGCACACACCCAGCGCCGGATGGCAGCAGGATGTCCAAACCCATCGGGATCTATGCTGCAGAATCATGGCCCCCCAGCCTCTGCCACAGAGGGTGCGTCTGGTAGGAGGGTGCATGGACGGCAGCGGAATGCTCCCAATTACAAACTGGTATGTAAAGTGATTCTATGATCATCTTCATTTTATTGGCTGGCGTGCGTGCGCAGCAAAAGTGAGTTTATGTTCTGGGCCACTGGTCGTCCGTCCGTCGTCCATGGTAAACTTTAACTCATTCTACCCCAACACCAAAATCCTTAAATTTTGCCCCTGTCCTCTCAAGACCGCATTGCAGCGCAGGACACAGATCGACCATGATAGTTCAAGGGTGATGCCAGAATAGCTTGGCGCCCGTAGGCGCCAAGCTGTTCTGGCATCACCTTTGAACTATCATGGTCGATCCTTATCCCAGGGGTGGGATTCTTCCGCGGATTTCCGTGGAAATTCTTTCACAATTCCGCTGAAGCATATTTATTTTCCACGTCTAATAACAACGAAAAAAAAACAACAACTTCTTAAATGGCAAAAAAATCTCAAATGGGTTGGATTTGTATGTAGTTTGGTTCACTATCGCCCGACACTTCCGGTAGCTTTAGGTCGCAGTGGAAAATGGCGGTGAAAAAGGATATTGTCCAAGACAGAGTGCCGTTTAGTGTGCATCTGAACATAAACTGGTACGCACATTCCATTTTTATACTGCAGATCAGGAGTGTCATAACAAAGTCCATTTTCGGGTGTGTTTGGTCTCGCTCCCCCTGTCGGTTTTTGGATACTTTGGCGAACGGTGGACACGCGCCTATCCCCCCTCCCCCTGTCGTTTGATTTTTTGGCCGCTGAAAATGAAGGACATGAACCCCCCCCTGTCGTTTGATTTTCCGTTTTTTCTTTCTTACTAGAATCCCACCCCTGTTATCCTGCTGTGGTGTGTCTGGGGGTAGAATGAGTTAACGGTGGCATTTTCTCGGAGACTATTCAAGCCACATTCTTCAAGCTTGGCCCAAGGATACTTTGTGGCAAGACCTTTTTAAACATGCCAATTTGAGTGACCTCTCTCAAAGGGTCACGCAGGGTTGACAAATGTGTGAAAACTGCTTGCATTTTCAGAAAACGTGGATTTTGACTGCTGCAGAAGCCAGCCCTCGTCCCCGAGGTCACACATATGTAAATCGGTCATACACAGGATTACTCTTTTTATTCTTGTGCAAGGCCCCTTTAAACCAAAATTGGGCTGTTTCTGTTTCTAATGCAGCTTTGGTTTTAATCTTTCTTTCTTTCTTTCTCCAGTTGGCAAATGGCGCCTGGGATGGACCCGAGACTGAGAGCAGTGCCAGCACACCGCAATACGAGGGCAGTGATGACGAGGAGTTTGTTCCTGGCTCGAGCTCACCGGATTTAGAGGATGTGTCGGCATCAATTGCTGGGATCTCGGACATAGACAGTATTGTATCGACTATGTTAGATTTCATCAAAGTGGCAGGTTCGGGGTGGCCAGGTGTTGGTGACGCTAGTACCAGCAAGGTGCAGTGTGCGTTAGGGGGTGGCAATGAGAATGGGGATAGGCAGGAGGAACATGATGCTGGAAAGAGTGGGGAAAGAGCACTTACAGAAGAAACAGGTGTGCACGTGTCACAGAGAGGGAAAGGAAAGTACAAATGGGACAAGAAACATGCATGCAAATTGTGTGGCAAGCTTGTCTTGAAAATGAGCACGCACTTACAAGATGTCCATGCAGACGAGGCAGACGTTGCTAAAATTTTGTCGATGAAAAAAGGGACCAAGCAGAGACGTCGAGCATGGATCAGACTACAAGATGAGGGTGATTACATGCATAACGTTGCTGTTCTTGAAAACAAATCCGGATGTTTGATTCCTAAGTATCGCACCAAAACTAGTAAGGTAGACGACCTTCTCGCCTGTAGCCATTGCAAAGGGCTCTATCAAAAAAAGCTGATCTCTGTACACTCAAAACATTGCTGTCAGAAGCCAGGAGGGTTTCAGATCACTCGGCGAGGAGACGCCGCGCGCCGTGGTCGCCTAATTCTTCCAATACCCTTAGACGTTGAATTGTTTTCTCAAAACACATTACCGATGGTATTACACTTAGGAAATGGCTCTTAGCTGGCCTAATTTTAGCCAAATTTTGGTTGTGTCCGTATAAGGGGGTGTTGGCAGGAGTGGGGCGCCATAGACCATGCCAAACCCGAATAGCCTCCCCTTACTCACATCCGGTACAAGATTACCCAGCATACCCCAGTTTTAGTTCTTAGCTGGCAGAAGTAGGTTGTGTCTGTTCGAGCTCCGCTTGGTTCTTGGCCGGTCGGTTTCGACCTTGACTGTTCGTTCGTGGGGACTTGATCTGTGGAGATGGTGGCGTGACTGGGGGTAGTAGTGCTCACGCTGGGCCGCCTCGTCGACCTGTGTGTTCTACGGGCCTACGGCTTGTACCATGGAGACTGTGACTGGCGGCTTCCGGACGCTGCTTCGGCCTGCGCTCCGAACCGGTCGGGCTGTGTGGCGTGCTGTTTACGATATGGTGATACGTGGGTTTGCTCCTTTTTTCCGCCATGGCCAGGTAATATCTCGGTGAATGCCCTCGACCGGCGCCCTTGGGTGGGAAGGAGCGCCGAGCGTCGGCACGCGCTGTACACTCGTTTGATTCGACTACATATTCAATTATGTCCGATTCGCCAGCGCGCGCGCGTTGTTATTGCGTGACCTTAGAGGCCACGCTCGCTCTTTCATCTTGTACCCTCTTGTTGCAGTAACTAGGTTCGGATCTGCACGATGTGTGGCGACTTTCAGGGCCCCTCGGACGAGCATGCGGAGGGCCTTCCCTGAGCAGGAGGCGAGTCGACCCGCACTGGTGAGGTGTCCGCCTCATGACTGGAAGAGAGATGGTTAACGCTGGGGGGCTTACCTCCGTTTGCGTCCTACTCTATCAGAGGTCAGCCGACAGTGATGTCCAAGCTAACAAGGAGGGACTTCGTTGTCCCGCAGAGAACGTTCGACGTCTCAAGTCAGAAACAGGGACTTCGTTGTCCCGCACAGAGATAGGGACTTCGTTGTCCCGCAGAGTACGTACGACGCCTCAAGTCAGAAACAGGGACTTCGTTGACCCGCACAGAGATAGGGACTTCGTTGTCCCGCAGAGAGCGTACGACGCCTCAAGGCAGGAACAGGGCCTTCGTGGTCACGCACAGAGATAGGGACTTCGTTGTCCCGCAAAGAGCGTACGACGCCTCAGGTCAGGAACAGGGGCTTCGTTGTCCCGCACAGAGATAGGGACTTCGTTGTCCCGCAGAGAGCGTACGACGCCTATCCGAGATCGCCGGGCATTGATGTCCGAGTTTACAAGGTGCGACCCAAGTCAGCAGCAGGGACTTCGTTGTCCCGCAGAGAGCGTACGACGCCTATCAGAGGCCGCCGGGCATTGATGTCCGAGATGAACAAGGTGGGTCCCAAGTCAGAGGCAGGGACTTCGTTGTCCCGCAGAGAGCGTACGTTGCCTATCAGAGATCGACGGACACTGATATCAGAGTGACAAGGCGAAACCCAAGTCCGAAGCAGGGACTTCGTGGTCCCACAGAGAGCGTACCACGCCTATCAGATCGCCGGGCAGTGACACCTGGCAGGGACAAGCTGGGACCCAAGTCAGAGCAGTGGCTTTGTTCCCCACAGAGAGCGTACCACGCCTACCAGATACCGGGCAGAGACGCCTGACAGCCACAAGGTCGGACCCAGGGCACAAGCAGTGGCCTTGCTGTCCCACAGAGAGCGTGCGACGCCTATCGGAGATCGTGGCCACGGAAGCAGTGGCTGGGTTGCCACTTCCCTCATACGAAAGTAATAAGTTGTGGCTGATTCTCTGTTTGTCTATTGACATTGGGTATTTACCTAAATATTACTAAATTGCGTTGCTTCCTTAGTGGCTGGGTTGCCCAGACCTGTTTACCATACACATTCGGCGTATTCAAGTACACTATTTTGCTTGGGGTACACGTACAGGTGCACGTTATACACAAATACACATTTTGGAGAAACTGACAACTCACTGGCTTGTGAATAATACACATGGGAGTCCAAAGTACACTTTTAGTCAGTTGAAAGTACACTGACTGCACCCAGGGGGTAACCAGGTCGGCAAGTTGTCACTCAGAGCGGTCGGCGTCTTTCAGAGCTCGCCTGTCAGAGACGCCCAAGAGTAACAATGGGGACCCCAATCAGAAGCAGTGCCTTGCTGTCCCACAGAGAGAGTATGTCGTCTGTCAGAGATCGCCGGACAGAGACGCCCAAGTGTTTTAAGGTGGGACCCAAGGTGGTCCCGGACCTGTAAAGCACAAGATACCTTGTTCTGGGCTCTGGTCAGCAGGAGAGGTAGCTGACAACCTCTACTGGCATGGCTAAACCAATGATTCTTCCACCGGCCCGGGACCCGGCCTCAAGAGTGACCCGCTCCACTGTCCTTCCGCAGGCCAGAGTGGACAAACAGCAGGTGGCCAGAGCATCAAGGTGGGGCCCATGTCAACGGCAGTGACCTAGGCGCCCCGGCCCAGTAAGCTTGTAGTCACTGACTGCGGAGGGCTGGCGTCGGCTACCGTACCTACGATGCTTCCAGTCCCGGGCCAGACGACAAGTCGTAAACGGATGCAGAAGTGACTGCTCGGCTTCTCAGGCGCTGGACAGTGTCTAGTGTCTGTGAGAGCATGTGGGCGCGGTAGCAAACACGTATGAGTATGTACGTTTATCGTGGTGCGCGACACAGGGGTTAAAAGGTTGCTTTCCCAGCGGCTCAGCGGTTCGCCAGGCCGCTGGGGCGCGACACCTCTTATCCTTCCAAGGTTAGGTTCCTGGAACCTCTAATCCGATTTCTTTGCTTTGGGCAATAGAGATGAGAAAACAGAGGGGTATTCTGTCTCCCATATTTTAATCTAATTCAATTACTTGATTATCCCTTAAGGGCTATTACAATCAAATTGTGCTCATGCATTAAGCATTGATTAATTTAATTTTTCTTATTATTAGGTTGGGCGCCCTCGCCCGGGCTGCTCACCAGTTTTTTATGGCTTGTGGCGACCGCAAGGGCTACAGGACCACTGCACTTCGCACTGCAGGATCCCGGCTCGGTGATGTTGGGCCACGCCTCGCGCCGACCATGCAGACGAGAGCCGCTCTAGATGCAGTGCAGAAGAGACGACCTCACGATGGGATCCGGGTTCCGGCGTTCGCTCATGATCTTCAGTTCCCCTTCGGAAGCAGGGTCTCGCCTCACAGAAGCCAGGGGTACGAGAGGAACAGGAGACGCCGTCCCAGTTCCATGGCTCGCTACGCAAGGGAAAGACGGGCTCTCCGAGTTTTCGCCACCGTTCGGGGGAGCGGCCCCCTGAGACTACGTTGTTCCTTCCAAGTGCGGGGTCCGCCTTCGTTGGATCGCCGCCGGCCGGAGTTCCCCGGACTTCGGAGGGGTTGGACATCCCTTCGCCTGCGGGCGGAACATACGGTTCCCGCTGGACGCCAGAGGACGTCATTCGCCGTGGCTGGACGAGGTTAGCTTCTCTACGTCGCTACGCTCGCGGTTCCGAGAGGTCTTGCGTTTGCCGTCTACTGCGAAGATTTACAGGAGAGTCTACTCGAGCCGGGGACTACGCAGGTCCCCTCATCGCGTCCAAGCATTCAAGTCCCTGCCCCTTCTGGTCGGCTTCTGTCTCCGCTTCAGGGCGCCGGGGGAGGCGCTGGTGGCTTCAGCTGGATCCTACTTCTTCCGCTGCCAACGGTTGCTGCGTCCGTCCTGATCGATTACGCGCGGCTGAGTGGAGAGTCGGCCACGCAGGGCACCGCGCAGTGGAGAACTTCTTGGCCCCCTGGGCAGACCGACAAGGAGGCTTGCAAGGCCTGTCACTCAGCTGATTCACGCTGCGGGCGCCGCCGGATGTAGCAGCCTTCTGAAAACACTGTGGACCGTCAGACAGGATTGGCAGGGACCACTCTTCCGCGGAGGCGCGGTTCGTCCGATGCACCGGATTGGGCGACTTACATCCGAGAGACGGAGGCGGCGACAGGACGCCAACGGCACTCTCCTGTGAACGTCAGGGACAGCATACTCCAGGCGCGCGAGGGATAGAGGTCAGCGCGGGTGGCGGACTGGTCCGACAGACTTCACTGCGGACGACGTCTTCTTCGGGGGTATGCACACAGTTCAGATTAGCTCCGCCTGAGATGACTTGCGGCTAGTCGCTTCATTTCCCCGACGGGGTGCTACTCTTCGCTTGGGCCTGGCCGTAGTCAGCGGTGACCAGGCACGCTTGTCGCCTCCTTAGACGACAGCGTCGGGACCTAGCGGCAGCGTTCGCTTCCCTGGGTGGCGGCAACTTGGAGTTCCGGCAGGCTGCAGCGCCGGACCGGAGCGGATGGACTTGCCCTCGGTAGCGCCTTCAGGGAGTTACCCATTCGGCGCTGTGGATCCTGCGGCCGGGGGCGCAAGTACAGAGAGTTAGACGGGACAACTTGGCAGGAATTAGTTCCTGAGAAGGTCGTTGCGCTCGGGCCTGTGGCAGTAGGGTCGACGCAGCTCTTACACTAGACGGTAGATTGGAGCACGATCTTCGTCCTTCGACTCGACACAAGTGCCTCGTCATCTCGGCAGATACCAGACAAAGACCTGAGAGCAGCGGTGCGTCTCCAGGACCTGGGACAACTCGAGTTTCGAAGTCGTAACCAGTTGGCAAGCCGGGCGGTAGGCTGGGATCATGCCCACTTCGCCGTCGACTAGAGGGCCGACGCTACGGGACAGGTACTACGTGTTTTCTTCGCCGGGATTCCGTCGAGGATGGAGGGCGTGGTCGTCCTGTTCGAGTGGGACTCCCAGTAGACGGGAGCAGGGCAGTGTAGGAGGGACTCTCAGTCCCTTCTTCAGCTCTCTTAGGACGGATGACTTACTAGGGGATCACCGTTCAACCTGCCACCTCCTCTGCTTGGAGAACGAGGGCGTAATTGGGAGAGGCTAGTGCGCTGGAGGCCTGCCGCGCGGGGAGGCGTCGCTGTGGCCAGATCTTCCAGCTCCACTGCTCGCCATCGAGATTGCATGCCGAATTATACGCTTGGTTGTCCGCCATTACTTGTGTTGCAGCTTGGTGGATGTAGGTGCGCACCCGGAGATTGGGCAGCAAGCCCTCTTCCACAGAGGCTTCCTACGGCGGCCATAGGTGCTACCGAGACAACCCGCAGACCATCAACCAGTCGAGTTGCGAGGGTAGATGACGAGCGCTGTGTGACGGGAATGACAACCTTCTTCCTTCCGAACTGGACGAAGCCCCAGCTGGCAGGGTGCTTCCTCGGGGGTTTTCATCTCCTAAGGACGGCCCCCTTTCACCGTTCAGGACTATCTCACCATGATCGCCGACTCCTACAGGCGATTTCGCTCATCAGACCCGGGTAGCGGCAAAACCTCACTTCAGAGGCTCCCTTCGCTTGGAATGCCCCGCTGGGCTGCGCAGGGACCAAGTTCTACCTTGGGGGCTTACGGGATCTCAACCTCGTCTGTTGGAACCCGGCACATGACGCGCCTGACGGATGTTTCAAGGAGGAGAGCTTCAGGGCAGTCCTTGACTCAACCTCCAGGCTCAGTACTATGCACGCTGTCCACACACCCGGGTGGCTGGCAGTGCCAGTCGACCGGTTCATGCTACAGCTACCTGACACATCTGCCTGGACGAGACGCGGCCTACATGACGGCGACAGTTGTTTCGCCCTGCGCGTGTTGGGGGCCACCCGGGAGAACAGACTTCAAAACCCGGTGACAGCCTTACCTCTTCCAGGGTCAGTATCCGTACGCGCTGTCGTCACACACACACACAGATGGCTGGCTGTTACGGACGGAAGGCGCCGTGCAACTACTACGGTACCAGCCTTCAGGGCCAAGTCGTGGTCGCCTTGGCTGCCCTACAGTCTATGTCTGTCTGCCCGTACGAGTGTCAGATTCCACTCAGTAGTCCAGACAATAGGAACCGGTGAGAGTCTTCCGTGTGTACCTGCGCCGGACCAAGCTGGCGCAGGGGGACGCACACACCTGTTTTCTCCCTCTGTCCACAGGTAGACGTGGTATCTCAGCCAGACCTGCTCCTCCTGGTTCCGGGGAGTTATCCGCCCGGCCTGCCAGGACGTTGACCTGTTGATGCCACATGTTGCACAACGCGGCGCACGAGGTCAGAGCCATGGCCGCAAGTTCCGCTGCGACAGCACCGGGGCAGTCAAAGTCTTGTGGCGGCTATGAGATGGCGAGCGGAGTCCACTTTCGCCCGCTGCTACCTGAGGGACCTCTCCTCCCAGCGACAGATCCTCTCGCTGGTGGGAGACACCGCAGCAGCGCAACACTCCCTCCCGGCGCCCTAGGCGCCGCAGGTATCTTAGCTAAAATTATCGGGAGTGTGCTGCAGGAGGGCGAGTTTGTGGGCAATGGGGTTGGCAGTATGGGCGCTATAGCGGCACCCACCTCCTCTTTGTGATTCTTCCTAAGTGTAATACCATCGGTAATGTGTTTTGAGAAAACAAATGAATTTTTCAATTAAAATGCATTTTTTTGAAAAATACTTACCGATGGTATTACTCGAAGGTCCCTCCCTCCGGCCCCGCTTGCCGCAGTTCGCTAAGAACTAAACTGGGGTATGCTGGGTAATCTTGTACCGGATGTGAGTAAGGGGAGGCTATTCGGGTTTGGCATGGTCTATGGCGCCCCACTCCTGCCAACACCCCCTTATACGGACACAACCAAAATTTGGCTAAAATTAGGCCAGCTAAGAGCCATTTCCTAAGTGTAATACCATCGGTAAGTATTTTTCAAAAAAATGCATTTTAATTGAAAAATTCATTTTTCATTCTACCACAAGGTCTTGGCTAGCCAGAGAGATGATGAGATAAGCCGTCTCATCAGAACTGACCCCTTGCTTCTTGAGTATGGAAAGAGATCATTTGACCGCAGGGACATTGAAGAACACACGGCTGGACAAATCAGCTCCAGGATGCGGGAGTTAGGGAGACTATTAAAGATTATCAGAGTGAGGTCAGAAATGAAAATCGCAAGTTTAAATGCTGTGATCAATTCAGCTAGCTTTGATCATGGTGTCCTGGCTGTAAAAGAGCTAGCAGATTTTGATGAGGACACACATCAGTTCAAAAAAGGCAATCTCGCAATGCGCATAGGCCATGCTTTGAAAAAGTGTTCACAGATCAAACAGTCACAGGCATCCAAACAGCTTGGGCAGGGTTCAGACGACAGGTGGCGACAGGAGCTCTCTGAGGCGAAGGTTTGACTCTGTCTTCAACGGGGACTGGTATGATTGTGTGTCCGCTACAGCAGCCCAGTCGGTCGGGAAAATGACCATGAACAAACCCAAGCTGATCCCATCATGTGAAGATGTGAGGAAGGTCCAACAGCTTCTTGAGACAAGGATGGTTTCGGAAGATTATCCGACAGTGGTTAAAGCAACTCTTTGTGCTGTATCACTTTTCAACCGAAAACGAGGGGGAGAAGTTCAGAGAATGAAGGTGTCAGACTTCCAGAATGCTAAGATTGGATCGATCACCAATCAAGATATCTTGAAAGGTCTCACAGAGGTTGAGAAGAAAATGGTGAATCATTTTCAGCGAGTGGAAATCAGAGGCAAGTTTAATAGGAGTGTTCCCGTTTTGCTGACGAAGAAGATGATGACAACTGTGGACAGAATCCTTCAAATGAGGCAATCAGTGCCAGCTCTCGCTGATTCCCAGTACATCTTTGCCACACCTTCTGGTCAGAGGCCTTACAGAGGCCATGATGTTCTGAAGGCCCATGCCCTAGAAGCAGGGGTGTCATACCCAGCCATGTTCACATTTACTCAGTTGCGGAAGCAGGTTGCAACTTTGGCTCAGTCAATGGCCATCTCGGAGTTAGACCAGGATCAGCTGGCAGATTTCCTTGGCCATGATATTCGGATACATCGCCATATCTACCGCCAACCTCAAGACGTCCTTCAAAAGGCAAAAGTGGCAAAGATTCTTCTGTCAGTTAACAATGGGATGACAGATTTTGAGAGTTGCATTAGAGCTGAGCTGGGCGATGATGAAGAGATTGACTTTGACAATGAAGACACATCAGAAACTGGCAGAAAGGTCTCGGGGGGAACAGCACCTGTGAATGAAGCAAGTAGCAAGTCAGCAACACAGGAATCGATGAGCATGACGGAGAAAAGACGTCCAGAGCCTGATGACAATCTAGATAGTTTTGATGATGACAGTACTGCGTCAGCTCCTGTTCGAAAGAAAGCTAGATTTACAAGGAAACCATGGGGGGAAGCTGAAGAGAAAGCTGTTCAAACTTGTTTCAAGACACACCTTGTCATGAACAAACTTCCTGGAAAGGCCGAGATACAGTATGCAATGGCAGAGGAACCTGCACTTAGACATAGGCGCTGGACAAACATTAAGGATTACGTCCGCAACAGACTGAAAAAGTTACAAAAGAAATGAATTGAGCCGCCACTCGCGGCATTTTCGATTTCATACAGATTTATTACGTGAGTGTTATTATTGGGGTGGTTTCAGCATGTATAGCCTGCTTTTTTTTTTTCTTTTTTTTATCTGATGGACGCCTGGATCATTTGTGACCCTCTCTCACAAAATCAGTGTTAAGAACTCGCATTTTGGATGTTTTGACATATATACATTTATGAAAACTACAGTGTTTGCTGATTACTGTGATATATGACTGTATGCTGTAGTGCAAAAATTGTAAAAGCTGTTAAGTGTTTAAAGTTGTTAAAGCCTCCGGCGGCCATTTTGAGAAAACAGCCTGTGAAGTTTCTGTGTGCAGCATAATTGGGGCCAAGGGCAGACTTTTAAAATCATTTTTTACCTATTTAATGGCATTTTTCATGATAAAGATTTTAACCATACGATACTTTGGTGTACGTAGAATACATTTCTCACAAAAAGTGAAAATGCCCCAGATTGACCCCTATTATTGCGTGTAGTGCTGATTGGCTCGCTGCCAGTAAGACTGGTTTCGTGAGAAAGGGTCACATTTTGTATACTGTATAACCTTTGGATTTGCAAAATGAAACAGCCGGCTGGGGACAAAAGACAATATAATAAGATAAGAAAACCATTGACAATGTAAAAATTGATTACAAGAGTGTTATTGGCGGGGGGGGGGGGGGGGGATCATTTTGTAATATACTGCATGCCATTTTAAAAACTCTGCAAATGAAAGAATGGTTGGTTGTACTGCATACCATTTTGCAAATGAAAGAATGGTTGGTTGTTTGTTGGAGACGAAAGACGTTAAATAAAGGCTAAGTTTCAAGTGATTTCTTATGTTGTCAGTTAATTAATTAATGTCAGTGTTCTGTTCTGTCATTTTAACTCATTCTACCCCAAGATCGGAATCCCCAAATGTTGAAGTCGTCTTCAGAAGACTGCGTTGCAGTGCAGGACACAGATCCACCATGATAGTTCAAGGGTGATGCCAGAATAGCTTGGCGCCCATAGGCGCCAAGCTATTCTGGCATCACCCTTGAACTATCATGGTGGATCTTTATTTTGCTGTGGTGTGTCTGGGGTAGAATAATTTGAGCCCAATGTTGAAGTCGTCTTCAGAAGACTGCGTTGCAGTGCAGGACACGGATCCACCATGATGGTTCAAGGGTGATGCCAGAATAGCTTGGCGCCCATAGGCACCAAGCTATTCTGGCATCACCCTTGAACTATCGTGGTGGATCTTAAATTTTGCTGGGGTAGAATAAGTTAAGTGTTCGTTTCTTCGTCTGGGTCTTTTTCTATCTTTGATATTTTTCCACACTTTTTGACCCGCATCATAGTCATACTGAGGCTAATAGCTTCAAATCTGTTCACTGCCATAATTCTATGCAAGCTACATTACAGTACTTACAGATGAGGACATAGACCAATGGCTTTAGTTCAAGGGTGGTGCCACAATAGCTTGGCGCCTAGAGGCACCAAGCTATTCTGGCACTAACCCTTGGACTATTTCAGTTACACTAGTTGCACACACTGGTGTATTCCGAATGATAAGGGTTAATATTCAAAGTGCTCTGTTGCTGTTTGTCTGAAACTCCAGAGTACCCCAAAACACACAAAAAAGTCCTTTAATTTCCAGAATACATTATGTTGATTCTCACATCAATGCCATGATAAACTGTTTTGCTTCAAAAGGACAAAACGCAGCAATGTTTAAAAGATTTCCTCTGTAAAAATCATAATCGAAAGGTTTCGGGCCAGTGTTTATTGAATTTTGCACCATACTATGTAAAGAATGTTAAAGCACACATACACATTTAAGTTGGGAAAAAAAATTAATGTGAAAAAAAAGTATTCCATGAACTTGACCTTATTACAGACGCCTACTGTTGTGAAGACACCCATTTTGACTGTAATGCCAGTCAGTTTTGTGTGAGAGAGACACCCACCCACTTTATTGGCAGAAACCCATTTTATTTCCTCAAAAACATTACCGATGACATGACTACATGGGAATATCTACTTCTAGGCTCAATTTTAGCCTACTTGCCCGTTGTGTGCCCACACAACCCGAGAGGCCCTCGGGGAACCCCCCAGAGGGGCCGAGAGTTATCTCCCCATACCCGTCTTACCAGATCCGGTCACGAGACCATCCAGTCTTTCTACTTCGCTCGTGGAGAGAAGACGTGTCTGGCCCGCGCTCTCGCCGCCTCGACCGGTCTTCTGCCTACCGACGCTGGTTGCCGACTTCGTGTGCTCTGCGCCCGCTTCTACCCTGCCTTCTATCTGGCCTTCTCTTCCTGCTTCGTTGGGCCTCTTGCGGGGATTCTTCTGCTTCTGTGGACGGCGGTTTGACTGCCCTTCCCCCCCCCCCCTTCCCTTCGTTGCAGAGGTAAGGTAGCGGTAGTTCCCTCGGCCGGCCCTCGGGCTGAGAGCCGGCTGCCTGTGGGTGCTTCCCTGCTTTTGCTTTGGGGTTTGTTTCAGGGCGTAGCGCCTGTTTAGCTCACGGTCGGCTGTTGCCGTGTCGCGCCCGTTTTGCACGTGGGCCTTGGGCTCCGTGTGTCTTAGCCTGGTTAAAGCCCCGCTAGCCCTCCGAGAGTGCCCCATTACGCTTTCACCGGGAGCCCGCCTACGCTTCGATAATGTCGTTGTGCTCCCGGTGCGATGACTTAGGTTTGATAATAATAATGATAATAATAATAAGCACGTTAAATAGGCGCTTTTTCCCAATTGAAAATCGGCTCAAAGCGCTGCCCCGAACTGGGCCCAACTAGCGCGCTCACGCGAGTTACGCGCATTCACTCACACACCGAACGTAAACACAGCTTTCACGTGGTGCCAAGGGCAAGCTCAAGCGAGCTGCTGTAATTTTGGAAGTTCAAAATCGTGGTATTTGGTTGGTGGACTGACTCTGATACCAGAGTGTAAGCGGTGTGCGGCCTGGCCTGAGGTTATGTGGGCGGACCTTGGTCCTTTTACCGCCGAGAGCGTGCCCGCCCGGCTTACGAGCGTTCAGCGCCATTGGACACGTTGGCCGCCCTGGCTGTTTCCTCGGCTACTCCCGCACGAAACGGTCCCCGCTTCGGGGTTCGCGGTTGTTCTGACCACAGGACCGCCACTGCTGCCACGCCCGCTGACCCTTCCGGAGGGTCTGTTTGCCGGCTTAGCGCACGTCTCACTGAGAGTGACCAGCAGCAGTCGGCCTTGAGCCGTCCGTCGTTGACGAGCCGTCCTCACCACTCTCCCCGCACCAAGCCCGCTGATCCTTCCGGAGGATCGCCTTGCCGGCATAGTGGCCTACTTCCGGAGTAGGGCCCGGAGAGACGTCAGCACCGTCCGTCGCGACGCAGCTGCGACCCTGATCCTCACCGTTCCTCCTCCAGACGCCCGCGCTCTCGCTCGCCTTGCGAGCGCCGTCAGCGGGATTCTCGACGCCCCCTGCAGGACGATGCGCTCAGCCTGCTACCCGAAGTCTCGGTCTCGGCTCTGTTGGACGAGGATCGCTCGACCTCGCACGCGGCAGCTTCCCCGGAGCTGAAGAGGAAGGTCGCCGCCTTCGTTGACACGGAGAGGCAGGTCAAGAAGTTTAGGTCGCTTCCTCAACCGCCCGGCTTTAGGGTCTTCGAGACATCCTTTCGTCGCACCTACAGCTGGCCTCGTCCCAGGAGCCGGTCTTCTTCTCCGACCGTCGCTGGCCCACGGATTTAGACATCTTGTTTCGGCGGGACTGGTATGCTGGACTCTCCCAGGCCTTCTCCATCCCTCTGCCTACGCTGGACCCTTCGGCGGTGTCCCTAGCCGGCGCTCTGACTCGGCTGCGCGGTCCCCGATGCGGAGCCTGGACAAGACAGCGACCTTGGTCCGTAACACCTTCGCCTGCTCGGGTTTTATGGAGCTCCTCACTCAGTCCTTGGTTCGTCGGGTGGAGGTATCCTGGCATCCTTCCATCTCTCCCCTCCTAGGAGACCTGCTGGTCCTCGCGGAGACCGCCAATTGCGCCGCCTACCATTCCTCGGTCAACGTGATGGTGGCTTCAGCCAACTGCGACCTCATGCGTCGAGATGCCCTGCTCCGCCCCTGCAGTACGTTGCCGCCGGACCTGCGAGCGCAACTTCACCGTGCCCTCTTGGGTGGACCCTTGCTGTTCGGCGACTCAGTCTCTACGGGTCGGCGGTTCGTTCCTCGTGATGTCTGTGCGACTTGGCCGGAGACGCTTCGTCGGACCTCTGGAGTTTTATCGTCGAGAGCGACCTCCGTCTACTATCTCTCGTCCGGATCCTGTGGACACTTCAGCCGCCCCCTTCGGTAACGACCGCCCTTCCTCGCATCGGCCCTCGGAACGGTCTGATCGTCGGGACCCGGCGTTGTGCGCTGACCAGAGGATCGCCACTGCTGCCACGCCCGCTGACCCTTCCGGAGGGTCTGTTTACCGGCACAGCGCCCGCCTCACTGAGCCCGGCCTGCAGCAGTCCGCCATGAGCCGTCCCACGTTGACTGGCCTTCATCCTCTCTCTCTCCCCGAAAAGCCCGCTGATCCTTCCGGAGGATCTAGACGCCGGCATAGAGCCCTTCTCACTGAGTCCGGCCAGGAGAGACGTCAGCCTCAACCTGCGCGACACGGTCGCGCCCCCGACTCATCCCGTTCCACCGTCAGTTCGAGACACTCACGCTCGCCCCTCGAGCGTCGCTGGAGGGATCATTCGCCTCGCCGGGATCGTCACCGCTCCCCCCGGAGGATCTGAACGCCGGCATAGCGCCCTGCTCTCGGAGTCTGGCCGAGAGAGGCTTCAGCCTTAGCTTGCGCGACACGGTCGCGCCCCGACTCCCTCCGTTCCACTTTCAGGTCACTTGATGGCTGATCAGAGGACGGCCACTGCTGCCACGCCCGCTGACCCTTCCGGAGGGTCTGTTTGCCGGCACAGCGCCCGCCTCACTGAGCCCGGCCTGCAGCAGTCCACCATGTGCCGTCCCACGTGACTGGCCTTCCTCTCCCGTCTCTCCCCGTTAAGCCCGCTGATCCTTCCGGAGGATCGGTACGCCGGCGTAGCGCCCTACTCACTGAGTCCGGCCAGCAGAGACGTCAGCCCTAGCTTGCGCGACTCGGTCGCGCCTCCGACTCCTGCCGTTCCACTTCAGTTCGGGACGCTGATGTGCACCGCTCGAGCGCCTTCGGGAGGATTGCTGTTCGGACTCAACCTCCGCACCTGGGTCTTCACTCGGCTGTTGGACGCCTTAGTCGCCTTAGCCCGACAGTCCTCCTCCAGTCCACGTCGAACTACCTGGACGACCTCCGGTTGCGCAACCAATCGGAGACTGCACTAGCCACGGACAGAGATGCCCTCCTGCACCCCCTGGCACACCTGGGCTTCCTAGTAGACGACGGCAAGTCGGATCTCTCTCCCTCCCGCCGGGTTGTGCATCTGGGTATGGAATGCGCTACCAACCTCAACACGGTACGCCTTCCGGCGCCCCGGATCAAGAAGATGGCGGATCTAGCCGACCAGTTAGCTCGGGAGGATGCAGCCCCCGCCAGAGTCTGGCTTCAGTTGCTGGGTTTGATGAACGCCGCAGCGGATCTTATCCCTCTAGGGCGTCTCTACTCCCGACCAATTCAACTGCTTCTTCTTCTCTATTGGCTCACGTCTTCCGGAGACTTGACGACCGCGGTCCCAGTGTCCCAGATGCTCCATCTGCACCTTCGTCGGTGGACCGACCCTACGTGGCTAGCGTCGGGAGTTCCCTTAGCCTCTCCCCCTCCACAGGTCTCTCCTTGCGTCGATGCCAGCCTTCGGGGTGGGGGGGCCCACCTCCTACCCGGTTCCTCGCGACGGCGGGCTCCTGGCCCTCACACTTGGCGCACACCCTCATCAACTAGCTGGAGATGCAGGCCGTCTGGCGAGCCCTTCAGGCTGGGGTTTACCTCCTCGGACACCAGGAGCTTCTCGTGCTTTCGGACGTCACGACGGTGGTCGCTTACATCTAGAAGCAAGGTGGCACACGCTCACCTGACCGGTGTATGCTCCTCTACAGGAAGATGTGTTGGTGCGAGGACCGGAGCAGTATCCTTCAAGCCCGGCACGTTCCCGGATGCCTGAATGTCTTGGCCGACTCTTGGTCTCGCCGCGACCAACTCCTACACACGGATTGGACCCTGCGACAGGACATCTTCGGATGATCTGCGCCCGCTGGGAGACTCCCCAGGTCGACTTGGTCGCCACGAGGTGGAACCACCAGCTCCCCCTCTTCGTCTCCCCGATTCCCGACCACCTTGCCTAGGCTGTCGATGCGCTCTCCTTTCCCGGGGACGGACTTGTGGCCTATACCTGTCCCCCTACCGTCCTGGTTCTCTAAGTCCTCCTCTAACTTTGGGGCTGTTCGGCGTTCCTCCTGTTGGTCGCGCCGTTCGTCTGGAACCGCTCCTGGACTACCGATCTGCTCAGCCTCGTCACAGACCCGCCCCTGCTGCTGCCCACCCCGCGGGCCATGCTCAAGCTTCCACGCCAGCCGCTGTTCCACCCCTGCCCGGAGTGTCTCCTCCTTCACGCCTGGAGGTTGTGCAGCAAGCTCTCGGAGCTAGAGTCTACTCAGGGGAAGCAATGGAGGCGATCGCTGCGGCCCGGAGACTGTCGACCCTTCGAGTCTACGAGGGAAGTGGCGAGTCCTCTGTTCCTGGTGCACCGATCATGGCCTTACGCCCACGGATCTGACGCATCCTCCGCTGGCGGACTTCTTCTCTGGCTCTTCCGAGACCAAGGCCTAGCCCTCGTCACGGTACGCGGTTCCTTGTCCATGATTGCGGACACCTATCGTCACCTGGGACGACCCGATCCGGGCGCCTGCAAGGACCTAGCCGACCTTATGGGACACTTCGGCATCCAGCGCCCGACACTCCGCTAGTTCCTTCCTCGCTGGGACCTACCCCGGGTGCTCACGTGGTTGAACTCCGCCCGCTTCGTACCATTACCTTTGGCCCAGCTCGCGGACTTGGCACGCACAACCTGCTTCCTGCCGGCACTTGCTACCGCTTCGCGCGGGAGCGAGCTACATGAGCCTTCAGCGCGCCCTGCCGGTCTGCAGTTCCGAACAGACGATTCCGTCCGGCTGCTCACGGACCCGGCCTTTCTGGCAAATAACAGGTCTCCTTTAACTCCGCCTCAGGTGATCACCATTAGGCCGCTGAGAGACCGACCCCGGTCCCAGGAGACCAGGCTACAAGATCCCGTGCGCGCCCTTAAAATCTATCTGCGGCGATCCAATCTCGTCCGCAGGGGGCGGTCGCGCCTCTTCCTACCCTAAGACCCAAACAGCGTGACATTATAGCCCAGACGATCTCTTCCTGGCTCCGCTGGGTCATACGCTCCGCTTATCAAGAGATAGCCCTGAGGGAGCTAAGAGGCTGCACATTCTCGCACACGAGGTACGAGCTATGGCCACGAGCGTCGCGTTTGAGCGAAACGGCACTGTCAAGGACATCGTGGCAGCCGTGGGTTGAAACACCGAGTCGGTCTTGCCCGTTCTACCTCCGGGACCTGGCTAGCCAGCAAGAGAATCTCGCACTGATGGGGGACATCGCCGCGACGCAACACTCCCTCCCGGTGCCACCGGCACCGTAGGTATGCACTTCGCTAAAATTGTCGGGAGTGTGCCACGGGGTGGACGGCGTTGTCCTGTTGGGGGAGTTGTGGGCGGCACCCGCCTCCTCTTCGCAATTCTCCCATGTAGTCATGTCATCGGTAATGTTTTTGAGGAAATAAATTCATTTTTCTCTAAAAGGTATTTTTTCGAAAAATACTTACCGATGACATGACTCGGATAACCCTCCCCCCTGCCCCGCTTGCCGCTTTCGAGCGAAGTATCAGACTGAATGGTCTCGTGACCGGATCTGGTAAGACGGGTATGGGGAGATAACTCTCGGCCCCTCTGGGGGGTTCCCCGAGGGCCTCTCGGGTTGTGTGGGCACACAACGGGCAAGTAGGCTAAAATTGAGCCTAGAAGTAGATATTCCCATGTAGTCATGTCATCGGTAAGTATTTTTCGAAAAAATACCTTTTAGAGAAAAATGAATTTTTCGGCATCTAGTGCCTCTGTTTCTAGAAAATGTCTATTTTATTTTAAGTTATAGAGCTTAGTTATAAGGTGAGTTCTAAACATTCGCATCAATTCCAGAGCCCTAGAATAAATAGAAATATGGGAACCCATTTTCACATGAAAGGGTAGGTAACCCACTGTGAGGCTTATGTGCGCCTGAGTGTGTGTGTGTGTGTTGTGATAAAAGCTGTAAAACAAAAAAATCAACATTTAGGAACGATTGTGAGTTTTTTTTTTCCTTTTGTGTACAGTACATTTAAAATAACTAGAATTGATTGATTTTTTATTTCATCTGTTAAAGCTGAAAACATCACCAGGGTCATCACGGAAGCAATCAACGAATGGAAACTGCCGGCTGTGCTGGGTCTCACACTTGTGTCAGACAACGCATCAAACATGGTCAAGGCTGGAAAGCTGCTGCAATGCCATCTGCACTTGGGATGCTTTGCACACACACACACTCAACCTTGCAGTTCAGAAGGCGCTCAAGGTGGATGGAACCGCAGCCATATTGAGTAGAATCAGGCGGATATCTAACTTCTTTCACAGGAGTCATTTGGCTTTCAACCTTCTCCATGCAAAGGCAGAACTGCTTCAACTGAAGGCAAAAAAGCTGAAGGTTGATGTTTGTACCAGGTGGAACTCCGCCTTTGACATGCTGTCACGATTTCTGTACCTGCAGGATGCTGTCGTAGCTGTGATTCGCTCCAAAGAACTGAGCTATCTCAAAGAGCGCGACATCACGAGTCTGAATGACAAGGAGGCCGCCGCCGCACATGAACTTGAAGCTTTTCTGAAACCTCTGAAGGACATGACGACCTTCATGTGCACGGAGGAGATGCCGACTTCGTCTGTGATCATGGCCCTTCTTGAGAGTCTGCTTGGCGAAAAAGGACATCTTCGCCCAAAGCCAGACAACTCTATGTCCGTCTAGCAAATAAAGGCTATCATGGCAGCAGATCTGGAGGGCCGGTATGCAGAAACGAGAGAGATGTTGCAGACGATTTCAGCTTTGGACCCGCGCTTCAAGTCTTTCTCCTACATGGCACCAGAACAACGCGATGGCATCTTCCGCAAACTCACTGACATCACAGTGAGCTTGCACACAAAACCCAAGACCGTCGAAGCAGTCAAAGCAGATCCTGGAACTTCAGCAGAACCTGGAACTTCAGCCACCCCCAGTCCGCCAGCTCTTGAGGAGCATGCCCATGATGTTGAGGTTGTTGAGGAGATCCAAGAAGAGAATTTTGTAAAGACAGAGAGACCCAAGGACGACCGGAAGTACGAGAGCAAAGGAGCGTGCCTGCTTGACTCCCTCCTGGCAGATGTCTTTGTCACACATGTCAAGCCAAGCAAAACCACCTACCAGCAGGGAGCTGAAGAAGTCGAGAAGTATCGAGAGGAGAAATCGACTGGCATGGCAGAGAACCCACTCTTGTGGTGGAAACAGAATGAGTACCGCTTCCCTCTGTTGGCTAGGGTGGCGAGTATTTACCTCGCCATCCTGGCTACGAGTGTGCCCTCTGAGAGGGTGTTTTCGACAGCTGGGGACATTCTGACCAGCCAAAGGGCTACCCTGAACCCAGAGCATGTGGACAAGCTCCTCTTTCTGAAAAAGAACTTGTAAAGTCATGCACTGTTCTTTTCAGAAAGTGGAGACTGTCCTACTGATATGGCTGCCATGCCTAATCGTTTTCGTACAGTTCAATTTAAAAAAAAAAAAGCATTAAAAAGTTTCTCTTAGTAGGAGTGTAATTTTCATTTTCTGTTTTTTTTTTTTTTTGGTTTGTTATCCATCCAGAAAGTCTAAGTCTGTAAGTTTCATTTAATGATTCAGTGGGTTTTTTCCCCCCATAGTATTTGTTTACCTGATTTTGTATTCAAAGTGAACACTGAATAATTAAAGTTTGTTTATAAAAAAACGATCACTGGTGTGTTTGAGTCTGTCTTTTCTCATTTTGTTTCAACTTCTTCATGCATTCTTGTACGTACTAGTGGCCAGATTGTCATCAAATTACATGGGATCGGGGACGGCGGTATACCGTTGGAAAATATCGGTACTGGCAAAAAATATCACGGTACGGCCGTCTTCACGGTACACAGCTCTAATACCCGGGTAGGTGTGACAGGCGTAAGTAAGTACATTGACAAACTTGCGTTTGTTTGAAATCGATAGGGTGAATTAAAGATGGGATGGCGGTCGCGTGGTCAATGGAGGGGTCATTGTCAAAATGCCGTGATTTTGTGATCAATGCGGCGTTAATGTATTTGGAGCTTTTGTAATGTACATTGTTCTATCTCTTGTGACTCTTGACCTTTCTGAGAGGTCACCCAGAATAGTATCCACAGAAACGTTTGGCCATCAGGTATCCCTGTTCCTGTTTGAAATTATATTTCTTGACTCCTGTGAAACTTGATATTTGAGACAGGTCACTGAAACTGGTATGTTTAGAAGGGTTTTGCCACAAAGTACCCTTGGGCCAAGTCTGAAGTCTGTGTCTTGAATAGTCTCAGAGAAAATGCCAACATTAACTCATTCAAGACAAATGGCATCCAGATATGGAGCTGAAGCCGCGTATCCAGATGTGGCTCGTCTCGAATGGGTTAAAGTTTACCATGGATGCCGGACAAACGCTATATGGTCCAAGACATAGACACATTCTTGCCATCACATGGGAAACAAAAATGATTGGTAAGGCGAATACCTTTCTGGAGTCTTTCAGGGTCCTCTTTTTCAATAAAGAACTTGAAAACACTGTCGACGTTGCGAGAACAATGTTGAATCTTTATGATGTGCTCGGTTTCTTCAAGGATTCTGTCTGGATCTCGGCTGCAAAGAACAAGAGGCAGAGTGTCATTGTACAGTCAGTGGCCAGACCCCTTGCCTAATTATTTTACAATGTTTTCATGTCTTGTTTGTACTATTTGTTATAAATGTACCACAAACGAATTTCTCTTTTCGAGATAATTACTTACTTACTTACGCCTGTCACCCCTACCCGGGTATAGGCCGTCGACGAGAGACCTCCAGCAACTCCTGTCCTGTGCTTCTCCTTCGATATTACTCCAGGTGGTTTCCAGTCTCTTGATGTCTGCTTGGAGGTCTCGACGCCAGGAGTTTCTCGGCCTACCTCTTTTCCTCTTTCCCTGGGGGTTCCATGACAATGCCTGCCTAGTGATACTGGAAGCTGGCTTTCTCAGACTGTGACCAATCCATCCCCATCTTCTTCGCCCAATTTCATTCTCTGCTGTTATCTGCTCTGTTCTCTCCCAGAGTCTGACGTTGCTGATCTTCTCTGGCCAGTGGATTTTCACAATTCTTCTAAGGCAACTGTTCATGAAGGTCTGTACTCTGTTGACTGTGGTTTTTGTCAATCTCCAAGTCTCTGCTCCATATAGGAGAACTGCTTTTACGTTGGAGTTGAAAATCCGGACTTTGGTGTGTTGTGACAGCTCTCTGGCACTCCACACTTTTTTCGGGGTAGGGGAGGGGGGCGGTGGTGGTGGGGGGAATGGGTGGTGGTATCTATCTATCTATTTCCCGTAGTCTTGCCGACTGTTGGGGCACCACTGATGACTTGGCAAACAGCTCCCTCCATTCCTCTCTGTTTTCTGCCATTCTCAGCGTATCGCCCAGCTTCAGTCCTGTCCACTCTTGAGATATTGTCCTCCCATCTTTTCCTCTCCTTCGTCCTCCTTGCACAGTGCCTTGCAGGATTGTTTTGGCAAGCCCTGCTGAACGCGTGACATGCCCATACCACTTCACCCCCACCCGGGTCTGCCCTGGGGGACTTGGGTGGGGTTAACTACTTTTTAGTTCCCAGGGTCACCCTGGTCAGCCCCACAGGGTGGGTTTTCCCCTCTATTCTGGGGCTTGTGTTTCTGTCTACCCTTGGTCCATTCACCTGTATTTTCCTTTTTTAAACTCTCCCTACTGTCTGCGCTGCCTGTAGCTCTTGATATTGGATGTGTGTTGCTAAATGGTCTTAGCTTTATTTAGGCCCCATGTCATAGGTTTCTTTAAAGTATTAGACCGGCTGGCGACATACATTCAATATTCTGTTTAGTTTGTTTTTTTCACAAAGCAGTGCAGGCACGTCCTGAGAAAGTCTTGTTGCTGTCGGGACGTTAAGCAATGTACAATCAATCAATCAATCATACCACTTCAGTTTGCGTTTTTTTCACAACGGCTAATAAGTCTGCTTCCCACTTCCTCGTTTGTGATGTGATCTCTGTATGAGATGCCAAGCAGCCTTCGAAAACATCTCATTTCAATGGCCTGTATCCTTCTTTTGAGGTCTGCTGTGAGGGTCCATGACTCGCAGGCATACAAGAACACTGAGATGACTAAGGAGCGCATCAGTCTGATCTTGGAGCAGAGCGTGATGTTTCTGTCCCTCCATATTATGGTCTTCAATTTTGTCAGTGCTGTTGTCTGCGCAATCCTGGACAATATTTCTGCTTTTGATCCCTCATCTGTCACAATGGCTCCTACGTATTTGAATTTCTTAACTGTTTCCAGTTGTTGGCCTCCAACCATGATTTTAGTGCCAATGCCACTGGCGTTATTGGTCACCAGTTTGGTCT
Source organism: Semisulcospira habei (assembly GCA_036245525.1). NCBI lineage: Eukaryota > Metazoa > Mollusca > Gastropoda > Semisulcospiridae > Semisulcospira > Semisulcospira habei. Next base: position 17,930 of record BTPG01000050.1, on the reverse strand, counting down.
TCTCTGCACTGATTTCCATCCCATACGCATTGGCTGTACTATCCAGCTTTCCCACCAGCTGAGCTAGCTCCTTCTCTATTCCTGCAAGGCCATCAATGTGGTCCGCAAAGCGCAAGTTCGTGATTGTTCTGCCTCCAATACTGACAGTTCCTTCATGATCTTTCAGAGCGTTATTGGTCACCAGTTTGGTCTTCTCTGCACTGATTTCCATCCCATACGCAATGGCTGTACTATCCAGCTTTCCCACCAGCTGAGCTAGCTCCTTCTCTGTTCCTGCAAGGCCATCAATGTCGTCCGCAAAGCGCAAGTTCATGATTGTTTTGCCTCCAATACTGACAGTTCCTTCATGATCTTTCAGAGCATCCGTCATGATTCTTTCCAGGAAGATGTTGAAAAGAGTATGTGAGAGCAAGCAGCCTTGTCTGACTCCAACTGTAGTCCTAAACCAGTTTCCTATTTTGCCGTTAAAGCAGACTGCGCTAGTGGCCTTCTTGTACAGATTTGCTATGACTTTGATCAGGCTGGCATTGATGTTGTATAGCTTCATGGTGGACCATAGGGCTGCATGCCACACCCTGTCAAACGCTTTCTTAAAATCCACAAAGACATGATAGAGGTCCTGCTGGTGCTGGAGGCATCTCTTACATAGAACTCTCAGATTGAAGATCTGCTCAGTTGTGCTGCGCCCTGGTCTGAAGCTTGCTGTTCCTCAGCTATGATTTCCTCTGCCTGTGGCTTCAGCCTGTTCAGTAGGATCTTTAACATGACTTTGCTTGGGTGGGATATAAGACTGATCGTGCGATAGTTCTGGCATTGATGTAAGTTGCCTTTTTGGGGAGAGTTATTATAAGTGATTGGGTCCATGGTGTGGGCCAATCCCCTGACTGCCAGATCTTATTGCAGATTGTTAGCAAGGTGCTTATCGTGTCTTCTCCCCCTTCTTGGACTAGCTCTGCAGGGATGTTGTCTGCTCCTGCTGCCTTCCCTTTTTTTAGCGACTTCACTGCAGCCTCTACTTCTTCTCGGAGGATGGGATAGTTGCCATTGTTGGTCACGGGTGGGTTGACAAGTATGCACGGGTCCCCTGCAGCTTGGTGGTTGTACAAATCTGAGCAGTACTCTGTCCATCTCTTCAGTATGTCTTGGTCTTCCGTAAGACAGTTCCCTTCACTATCTTGAATGATCGAGGAGCGTCCTTGTTTTACACTGGTCAGGTCTTTCACCAGCTGGTATGCTTTTTTGCTATTATTTTTGTTCATATCTTCTTCTACGTGTTTACACTGATCTTCAATCCACTGATTATTTGCCTTTTTCATGCTTTTCTCGATATCCTGGTTCATTTCCCTGTATTGTTTAGCTCCTTCTACCTCTGATTTCTTTTTCTTTAATTCTCGACGCTTGTCACATAGAACAAAGATGTCAGCTGTAACCCAAGGTTTCTTTGCTTGTTGGTGTTTGCCAAGGATCTCTTTGGCTGTTTGGGTTACAACAGTGTTAAATGTGTCAATCAGTGTGTCCACGTCCGTGTCTTCTGCACCTAGAAGTAGCAGTGGTGCGAATTTTCCTCTTATCTTTGCCTGAAAGGCTTCCGCTACCTCTGGGTCTTTCAGCTTCTCGAGGTCAAACTTGATTCTGGTGGGACCCTGCTTGTTGACCTTCTTTAGGCGGAGTCGGAAGGTCATCATCACTAAGTCATGGTCGCTTCCAATGTCTGCTCCTGGAAAACGTCTTGTCTTGGAAATGTTCACACTGGTTTGAAAGCGTCGCTTCACCATGATGTTGTCAATTTGGTTATGGTGCTCTTCGTTCGGGCTGTGCCATGTCCACCTTCTGGATGCTTTGTGCGGGCCAAACGTGTTCATCAGCTTTAGATCATTTGAACTGGCCAATTCCAGGAGCTTTAAGCCTCTGTCGTTGGTCTCTGCATTGCAGTAGCGTCCGTTTGTGCCTTTCCAGTTCCTAGCAGCATCCTCTCCTATTTTGGCATTCCAGTCTCATAGCACCACCATAATGTCTTTCTTGGGGGTCTGGTCCAGAACTTCTTGCAGTTGGTCATAGAAGTCTTCTATTTCCTCATCGCCATAGTCTGTTGTTGGGGCATAAACTTGTACTACCATCTTCCCCTCACCACCACACCCTCCCCTCAGTTCACCTTCCTTTTACCATGGGCTGCTAGCTCTATGCTGGCACTTTATGTGTAGCAAACCACCACCCCTTCCCCCCACCACCACACCCTCCCCTCAGTCCACCTTCCTTTCACCATGGGCTGCTAGCTCTATGCTGGCATTTCATGTGTAGCATACCACCACATGGTATGGGCAGTGGGCAGATGTTCACATCTGCACGGGACATAGATGACCCCGCCCTCCACGAGTCCCCTGCTGCCTTGCAGGTTAGGTTTTGGATAACCAAAGGCTAGGGTGCTGACACGGTACCTGATTGGGTGTATGAACTTCCTTGATGAAGTCACCACTCAGGGCGAAAGAGTCCCATGAGGGTCTCAATACCGATTCGTGCTCCGACATCTGCATCAGTGCTGCCTTTTTTGTCTATGATGCTCCCAAGATAGGTGAAGGACTCCACCTCCCCCCAACAGGGTGCCAGCAAGCAAGACTGGTTCTTCCCTGGTTCAGGTTGCATTCAGCTTCATTGTCTTTGTTTTCTGTTTGTGAATGGTGAGGCCCACTTGGGACGAAATGTCAGCAAGCCTCGTGGTCTTGTCCTGCTTTTGTTGACGAGTGTGGGACAGTAATGCCAAGTCGTCTGCAAAATCGAGGTCGTCAAGCTGTGTCCACAGTGTCCACTGTATTCCACTTCGTCTGTGCTCTGTGGTCATCTTCATGACCCAGTCTATGGCTAGTATGAATAGGAACGGAGACAGCAGACACCCCTGCCTGACACTGGTTCTGACCTGGAGCTCCCTGGTGAACTGCCCTTCGTGGATCATGCGACATGTCATGCCATTGTAGCTGCTCTTGATCAGGCGGACAAGCTTTGTGGGTACACCATAGTGTCGTAGGAGTTTCCACAGAGTCTCTCGGTCCACGCTGTCAAATGCTTTCTCGTAATCCACAAAGTTGACGTACAGCGGGGAGCTCCACTCCAGAGACTGTTCCACGATGATGCGGAGAGTGCCGATCTGGTTTGTACATGATTGGTTTTTCCTGAATCTTGCTTGCTGGTCTCTCAGCTGGGGGGGGGGGGGGGGGGGGGGTCAACAGAGCTCTTCATTCTTTCCAGGATGATCCTGTTGAAGACCTTTCCTGGTACTGACAGCAAGGTTTTTCCTCTGTAGTTCGAACACTTGCTGAGGTCGCCTTTCTTGGGAAGATTGATTAGGTACCCCTCCTTCCAGTCAGCCGGCATCACCTCCTCTTCCCAGATCTTTCCAAACAGTGAGTACAGCATCTCCACTGTTGTCTCTAGGTCTGCTTTCAGAGACTCCGCTGGGATGCCATCTGGCCCTGCTGCTTTGTCGTTCTTAAAAAAGGCCACTGCTCTTCTGATCTCTTCCCGGCTGGGTCTGTCACAGCTGATGGGTAGGTCGGTCTCTGCCGGCTGGATGTCTGGGGGGTCGGGTGGGCTGGGTCTGTTCAGTAACTCTTCAAAATACTCGGCCCATCTGTCGAGTTGGTCTGCTCTGTCTGCAATAGGCTTGCCTTCTTTGTCTTTTACTGGTCTTTCTGTATGGCCATACTTGCCCGACAATCTTCTGGTAATGTCGTAGAGCCGTTTCATGTTGCTGCTGCCCACTGCCTTTTCTGCCTCTGCTGCCAGGCTGTCTGTGTAGGCCCTCTTGTCTGCCCCGATATTCCTCTTCACCTCGCGGTTGGCTTCCGAGTATTCCTCCTGTGCCCTTGCTTTGGCTGCACTCGTGCGACTGTTGTTGAGAACTGCTTTCTTCTGCTTCCTTTTGTTCGAGATAATAAAGTACTCTTATTTTTCTTCTCATGAACCCCTGCGACGGCAAGGTCTCACTAGAATCTATGCCTCTTGCCGGATCAAACAAACCTGCTGGAGAAAGTAACCTCTGATGTAACGTTCACAGTACAGGTGGATGCATGTACAATAATAATAATAATAACAAATTCGGTATTAATTTCAGTCCACTCAATCAAATTTCAAAAATATGAAAAACGATTTAAATTTCCAAAAAATTCAGTAACTTGCTTGAGCATGCCCTTAGCACCACGTGAATGTTCTGCATTTATGTACAGTGTGTGAGGGAATGCGCGTGATTCACCTGAGCGTGCTTGTTGGGTTCAGTTCGTGGCAATGTATTGATTGATTGTACATTGCTTAACGTCCCGACAGCAACAAGGCTTTCTCAGGACGTGCCTGCACTGCTTGTGAAAAAAAAAAACTAAACAGAAAATTGAATGTATGTCGCCAGCCGGTCAAATACGTTAAATAAACCTACAACATGGGGCCTAAATAAAGCTAAGACCATTTACCAACACACATCCAATATCAAGAGCTACAGGCAGTGCAGACAGTAGGGAGAGTTTTAAAAAGGCAAATACAGGTGAATGGACAAAGGGTAGACAGAAACACATGCCCCAGAATAGAGAGAAAAACCCACCCTGTGGGGCTGACCAGGGTGACCCTGGGAACTAAAAAATACCTAACCCCACCCAAGTCCCCCAAGGCTCGTGGCAATGTCCTGCGCATTGAGTTATATTATAAATATGAGAAATGCGCCATATAAATACTATGTATTATTATTATTATTACCTGACATTACATAAGACACTTGACCCAATTCTGTGAATCGGCTCAAAGCCCTGTGAACTGAACCCAACATATACACTCACCTGAAACACGTGCATTCACTCTGAAGACAAACACACTACAAGACAATCACATGATATTCACGTGGCACAAGAGCGTCTTGTACAGTACCAGTGGCTGTATCTCACCTTTCAATCACTTTCTGCATGTACGCGTCACGCAACTGCTCATTTTCAGCACGCAGATAGCCGCTGTTCACCACACAATCTCGCAGCCTCTTGGCGCTCTCCACGTCCTGGGCCGCTTTTATGACATCGGCAAAAAAGTCTTTGCGTCGGAAGTCCCGTTTATGTGTCATGCCCTTGTGTTTGTCTGCATAAATCTCCAGTGTCTTGACAGCGTCTGAGTTGCAGATTTTGAGAAAAGAAACATCAGCAGGATATCAACAAAAACATTTGCACGTATGTGAATGTTCTTGTTACTGAACCCTTCAGCCCTGGGACCCTGCAGCAGGAGATGGATTGATCATGATAATTAAAAGGTAGTGCCAGATGAGCTTGGCGCCTCAAGGCGCCAAGCCCATCTGGCACTACCCCAGGGCATAGGATGCTTACAAATTTGAAATTACGCATTGCTCTGTCAGTGAGCCGGTCATATGACTTATTCATTTTTTAGATAGTCACTGATACCCGCGCCGAGTTAGTTGGCCTGTACGAGAGAGTGAGAGAGAGCTATGGCCAGCTAGCATGATGCTCTAGTGCACTGTAGGCCTACACAGTCAGTCCTCAATGAACAGAGTACATTATAAAAATTAGGGAGACGGGAGGCCAGCTGCCAACAGTGATAGGCGACACTTGCCCCCTCTCTCGAGCAAATGTAAACAATACTGCAGGCAAGGACCCTGACTAGGTGCACGGTCCAACATGATGCAAAACGCTTTCCGCCTGTAAGAGGCATACATCCTCATCAGTCCCCAGGCTGCAGTAACTCCAAGTCTCTTGTTCAGTTAGTCCTCAATGAACAAAATGCATCCTAAAAATTAGGGAGGCGGGATGCCGGCTGCCAAAAGTGATGGGCGACACTTGCCCCTTATCTCAAGCAAATGTGAACGATACTGCAAGCATGGGCCCGGACTACATACTTGGTCCAACATGATGCAAAACGCTATCCGCCTGTAAGAGGCATAAATCCTCATCAGTCCCTAGGCTGCAGTAACTCCAAGTCTCTTGTTGGTCTCATTGATGCTGATTTTGATCCTCGGTACAAGGGTGCTGCTGCAGACTGGGTCTAGATGTCTGTAGCCAGGGGTCTGATGTATGGACAGAGACTAGACAAGTCCCCGACGTAGCCCTAGTCAGAAACTTGTTACGTAGGGACTAACTGAGGCATACATTTCCGATGCATGAACTGAGACTTGAGTCAGACTATCAAGTCTGAGACTAGATATGGTTAGTCCGCGACTTGTGTCAAGTGCTATTTTAAACTTGGGAATATCCAGTTCCAAATGACACTGAGCATGCGCTTCTGGGAACAGTTTTCACCCTGCACGTGTTTTGACAGCCACTGTCTTCCATCTTCACTCTCTCTCTCTCTCAAACGCAGTTCTAGTCACATTATAGATGTGGATGTAAGCAAAGGAAATAGCGATCTTTACTTGTTTTCAGTGCTGCCAGCTCGTAATGTTTGCATAGATATGTGCATTTTTACATGATGTCCAAAATGTTGTGATGTGCTATGTTGTAATCGATGTACCAGTGGTCTCTCGCACCCCCCCCCCCCTAAAAAATAAATAAAATAAATAAATAAAATAATAATAAATAATAATAAAATAAATAATAAAATAATAATTTTAAAACCCCCAAAACAAACAAATAAAATAATACAGTGTCAACAACAACAAAACAAGCAAACAAACTACCATTCAAAAGACCAAAACTGGCACTGGCTCACACGAATGTAATGTACGTGTAGAGGCATAAACCCGTGCTGGTCTAACACAAAACAGCAGCAAGAACCAGTTTTCTGGCAGTACCGATTCAAGCTTTAGCGTCCAGGACATACAAATGAAAGAAAAATGAGAACGGCTCTTTTGTCCCACACCAACTACAACTCCGCCCGGCTGGCCTAGAAAACAACAAGGAAAGCAAGAAACAGCTTGTGGTTGCCAGTATACAAGTAATTACATGATGTGGACTTCGACTACTTATATGTACAACACATGAAGTTCAGGTGAACCTGAATACTGTTTCCTTTATTACTATTCAGATCTAGATACACAGTAAACATTGCCTTTATGTTTCAGGTACATGTTTTAGTTGATCAGTATTTTAGGACAGTGACATTGCAGCAGCCTTCAGTGCCTTTAAGATTTTGCACCGACAACATTACCACAAAGAATAACCCAAAGAAAAAAAAGCACAGCTGTCAATTACTTTCTCCATGCAATGACACGTAGTGAACTGTATGTTTTTTTATTCTCCCCCCAAAATTTTACCCGAAGGTGAAAATTAATAATTTGTGTTGTGACTGTCTTTAATTTCTAAGGGTCCTTCTTTGTTGTTAGTTGCAGAGGTGACCATTTTGTGTAATGGGCTGTTTAAAAATGTGTATTTTGTGTAATCATTTCAGCGCAACACGCAACGAAAAAGATACACCACAGCAAACAAAAACAAAGACATGTATTCACATAATATCAGGTATCGCTGTAGCAAGTTTGGGTTTGAAGTTGTGAATAGTATTTACGAAAAAATTTTTTTTTTTTTTTTTTTTTTTTTTTGGGGGGGGGGGGGGGGTAAAATATGGTCATTTTAGACATATTTCTTGAACTCTTGTGACCCCTTGAGTTTGACTTTTCAGAGGGATCAACAAAATTAGTGTTCATATAAAGGTCTTTGCATCAGGTATCTTTGTACCAAGTTTGGGTTTGAAGTTGTGAATAGTATTTGAGAACATGTCCCAAAATAGCTATTTTTGATATATTTCCTGATCCTCTGTGACCTTGACCTTTGTGAGAAACTGTCACTAAAACTGGCATATTTAGAAAGGTCTTGACACAAAGTATCCTTGGGCCAAGTTTCAAGACTGTAGCTTCAATAGTCTCCGAGAAAATGCCAAAGTTAAAGTCTCAGAACATATTCACTTTTACTTCGCACGCGAGCCAAAAATGTCTTTTACATAACGTGCATCAGTAAAAAGGGCATCTGTTACTGCGACACATTAGTGTCCATGCATTTCCAGTATGCCGATACACTGTAAGTCTCCTACCTGGTCGCCAGATGTCAATGTTTACACCTGCCACTGTACGGTATATCCACAGTCTAGACAGCATGTAATAAACGGCATTGAACGATGTTGTGTCTCATACACGATCGGGTGGAAGTATCAGTGTTGTAAAGACAATGCACGTACTAGACGTGTGACCAATGTGTGTCGGTGTCCACAGTCACCTACACGTGCACCAAGGTGTAGCATCAGAGGAACGGAATATCAATTAGAACCTCCAAATTCAGCTTCATAATCAAGCTGTACGTCATTGCCGTTGTCAGTGCCTCAACCGTCGATCGCTCCAGCTGACGCTGCCAACACGTGGTTATGCTGCCACGCGGTTGGTGGGCACACGTGTCCCAATACATCAAAGCTATCTGCTTTTGAAACTATGTCTCCAAACACAAAATATTATCACTCCGAATATCTACACATTCACTCGCCATTTCGACCGTAATGCGTATGCTAGCACCGCAAAGCTGACTGCATACCACGTACAAAAGTACGCACGCACTGTCAGGACCATGTAGTGTAAACATGATGTGTCAGTGCGACGGGCGAGGTCACCACACCATCGCGCGGCGAGGCTCGCGTATCACCGGGTGCGCGATATAAAACACCGGACACTAGTGTTTTTCTGGGCTGTACGGTATACGAGACTGCCAACCAGTACAGCGGTTTGCCGGGCTGAAAGGGTTAACGAAAAAGTGCTTTATCAGTTAGTCCTCAATGAACAAAGTGCATCCTAACAATTAGGGAGGCAGGATGCCAGTTGTCAGCGGTGGTAGATAACACTTGCCCCCTCTTGCCGTCTCTCTCTAGAGCAAATGTAAACTGATACTTCATGCGTGGTCCCCATCTTCGCGGTGCAGCCCCTTCCGTCTGTAAGAGGCTTACATCCTCATCAGCCCCCAAGGCTGCATTAAATTTGAGTCTCTTGTTGGGCCATTGATGTTGATTATGATCCTACGTATGAGGATGCCACTGCGGACTGGTTCTAAGACTATGTAGTCCGGTTTTTTTTTTTTACGTGACTTTCTCTCATGAAAACACGTGTGTTCACGAATTCTTGTGTGTTCATGAATTCACATAGAGTATGCCGAACAGTTTCTTTGTGCATAATTATGCGCGTGGGAATTAATTAAGTTTTTCCTTCATTTCGACGAGCTTTGGATTGTTTGACACACGGCAAGACCGAAAAAAATGTAGGTAAGGGCCGGTTCAGGTGGTCCGATTTTTATAAACATCATATTTATTTGTGTAAATAAGAATTGTTATTTTATTCAAAGTATGATTATCATGTTACTGTGTATGCATTTGTAGATAAATGTTGCAAAAGATTTAGCTGGAACAAAAGATCCCGGCCAAGTCAGTTTCAACATTAGGACATTAATATTTAAAACAGGCCGGCCAGTGTTTACTGAGTTTAGTGCCGCGGGAGTCAGTTTCATCATCAGTCGCCGCCGATTTTTGACTAGTGTGTATGATTTTTACAATTAGAGGACCGGCATTCGATGTGGACACCTGAAGTTACCAACCCTGGGTTCTTGTTTTTGTTTTTAAATCTGCAATCATGAGGACCTAACCGCATTCCCTCTGCCGTGTTATTACATCTTATCATTAAAGCCTTAACTTCTTTCATCCAGTCAAGAACATGTTGCAGGTTTCCTGACATGTTATCAAATGCCATTGAATGTGTGTCTAGGTTCATCTCCGTTCACGAGCATGGCTTCACCATACAACCTTAAAAGTCTTGGAAAGCTACCGTTTATAGAGGAAGACAGTCAAGTGTGGGTGGGTTTTGACCAGTTTATATTACTCTTAAAAAGAGTTATTGCGCTTCAGACACCGTCACGTTAAGGAGGGATAATAATTATCCTGCAGTCCCTAGACCAGAGTGCATTGCTTAACAAGGATGGAACATTATATCTTCAGTTTAGTGAGCTTTTAGCATACGTCTTCATAAACAAAAACGCTTTGCGCATCTGTCCGCTCGCAAAGGAGGTGGAATATTGTCTACTAAATTGTTCACCGCCGTCTGCGAACACGTGTGCTGCCGGAAGGACATTTGGAGAAAAAAAAACATCTGACTCTATTAATTCAATATCTGAACTTTATCAAAATGTTGCCAGGCCTAATATTCATATTAGAGAGATTGATACATTCTTTTTTAAATATTCATCAACCGCTGAGACTCATCTGAAAACTCTGTACAGCCAGTACAGAACAGATCATAACAAACATCCTGGGAGAAAATCAAACTGTTCGAGTGGCATTTTCAGCTTGAATTTCCAGATTGTTGAGAGTTTGCATATGAAAGGCTTTTGGACAAGAAGATTTTTTTCTTGAGTAAGTGTGTAACTTTGTGCGATAAACTGAAAGATCAATCAGCTGTGCGCTGAAACAGTTTCAGCAGAGAAAAACGGGCAAGCATTTGGAAACCTACGGGAAGGCATCGAGCTTTATGCAAGATGTATTCATTATCCTGACATTATGCTTGTTGGAGAAGCAAAATCGGACAAAACAAAGGTACTGAGCGGCATACCTCAAGGTAGCATCTTAGGACCTATATTATTTACGATATTTATAAATTGTGTTAATAGCATGTGTAAAATTTTCGCAGATGATACTAAAATCTATAATGAATCGAGCAATAAAGACGTGTTGCAGCACGATTTGGATCACTTGCAGGAGTGGTCCGACACATGGGACTTACATTTTAACGTAGAAAAATGCAAGGTCTTACATGCTGGAAGGAACAATCCTGGACACGAGTACTTGATGAAAGTGAACAGCAACATTAAAAAGGTAGTATCTTGCAAGGAGGAAAGAGATTTAGGTGTGGTCTTCGACAAAGTTCTATCTTTTGACCCCCATATTCAGAACTGCATCAATAAGGCCAACAAAATGGTTGGAGTAATTAAGAGAGCTTTCAATTATTTGGACAAGGACATTTTTAGTAAACTGTATAAATCACTAGTCAGACCACATTTAGAATATGCAAACACTGTATGGTACCCAGGTTTAAAGAGACAATCAGCTGCACTCGAAAGGGTACAGAGACGAGCAACAAAGCTGGTCAAAGAATGTAGAAATATGACTTATTCAGACATACTCAGATACTTTGGATTACACTCCTTACGCGGACGTAGAATACGTGGAGACTTAATCCAAGTTTTAAAAATTTATAATGGCATTGACGAATGGAACGACTTTTTTGCAACACCATTCTGTGACAGAACCCGAAATTCTGAAGGGAAAATCTTTGTACAGCACTGTAACACTAACCTGCGGAAGTTTTGTTTTACTAACAGAGTTGCCATTGTTTGGAATGACTTACCAGTTTCATTAAAAAAAGCATCTAATATAAATTCTTTTAAAAACCAGCTGGACGAATTACCAAAATTTAAAGATTGATTGATTGTACATTGCTTAGCGTCCCGACAGCAACAAGGCTTTCTCAGGACGTGCCTGCACTGCTTGTGAAAAAAAAAATAAACAGAACATTGAATGTATGTCGCCAGCCGGTCAAATACATTAAATAAACCTAACACATGGGGCCTAAATAAAGCTCAGACCATTTAGCAACACACATCCAATATCAAGAGCTACAGGCAGTGCAGACAGTAGGGAGAGTTTTAAAAAGGCAAATACAGGTGAATGGACAAAGGGTAGACAGAAACACATGCCCCAGAATAGAGAGAAAAACCCACCCTGTGGGGCTGACCAGGGTGACCCTGGGAACTAAAAAATACCTAACCCCACCCAAGTCCCCCAGGGCAGACCCGGGTGGGGCCAAAATTTAAAGAGATTTTTTATTCCTATGATGAATGACTTTATAGGAAAATTGCATGCATAGCAGACCCATAAAGGAACTAAAGAAAGAAAGGACATTTATAAAGGCCTCACGGCTTATTTTGTCCTCACAATACTACTACTACTATTATTCAAAGGGACATTTTGAAAAACTTGCCCGATACACTAGGCAGATAAACCACAGCTATATTGCGGCGATTGTGCCATTACTCACTGCGGTAATGAAAAGGGAGTTCATGTTTTCATTGAATTTTCCAGAGAAGTAGTCAGTACAGACCCAACCTTCTTGAATGTTAGTTAGTTAGTTATTTGGGTTTAACGCCGAGCAGGCGACTAAGGCCATCTCACGGCGGGATGGGCTTCTTGAATGATGTTCTGCTGCTCGTCAGAACAGAAGTTCAGCAGCGCCATTTGGACTTTTGCCATGAGTTAGTTAGTTAGTTATTTGGGTTTAACGCCGAGCAGGCGACTAAGGCCATCTCACGGCGGGATGGGTAAAAATCTGGTCAGCCAGACTAAAAGCAAGGTCTTAAGACAAGATGTAAATATAGATTAAAAATCTCAGGCTAAAATGTCGCACATGTCTGGAAAAGAAACGTCTACAGACTCTCAAAAAGGGCAAATAAAAAAATTCACATAGTCTATGAATGCTCAGATCTTGTTAAAAATATTGCATTCTCTCAAAAAATTGAAGATTTTGTCCGGGGGAACATCCCGGAACAAAACCTTCAAGGAGTCTGCTGTGAAGTGTTTATATCTGGTGTCAATTAGGTCAGCACAATACAGCAAAAAGTGTCGAACAGAAAACTGCTCATCACAGGCAAAACACCATGGACGCTCATCCTGTTTAAGTAAGTAAGAGTGCGTAACATATGTGTGCCCGATGTGGAGCCGAGCAAGGACAGTCTCCTTACGGCGGCTGCCGCAGCGGAAAGGTAGACTGTCAGACAACTTAGGAAGAGCTTCATGAAGCTTGTTCCCTTCCTCTTTGTCCCACTCGGACTGCCACTCGCGGGCTATGTACGCACTAATAACAGGTTTAAAATCACTATAGACAGTCTGTGTGTCAGGGACAGGGTCACTGCGGGCACTGTTGGCAGCAGAATCTGCGATTCTGTTGCCTTCGATGCCCACATGGCCTGGGACCCAAATAAAAATGATGTCATAATATTCCTTCATCAAGTCCGCGTAGAGCTCTCGAAATACACGTGTTCGAAAGTGGTACATTAAAAGCGTATGCGGACGATAACACTCTGCGATTACAAGATGACATTTCTCAGTCTCGGGAAGCTTCGATCTAAAACCCTGCATGTGCACAGAGAGAGAGAGAGAGAGAGAAGTTCTTAGGTTGGATGATCATCATCCAGCTGAAGAAAGTCTCTCGCAGTCTGCATATCACCAAAATCATAATGGCTCTGGAGTCAGCACTGGTGACGAGTTGCCATGTGCAGCATGCAGTCATGCAGCCAGTGCAAATGACCCGCTGCATTGAAAGAGCTAGACGTGGTCACAGAGTGGTTTCACAATGTTCCTCTGGAAGTCCAGCTTTTCTTTGAATCATTTTTAAACAAGAGGTACATTTCGAAAGCCGTCAATGCAGATTCTTACATTATAAAGTGATTGAAATGTTTGTACCAAACATTTCACACACTGCTCGCAACACATGATATACACTATGCAGGCTGGCGTACTGCAGGGACTCTGTACTGACTACCTTTCGTACAGCTACCACAGTGTTAGGACAGTCTTCGCGATCACTGGACTGACAAGCCGGGTTGACAGTAAGCTTGTGTGAAGCCGAGCGTCGCCTTAAAAAGGAAGCATCATTCAACAACTGCTACCTCAACGCCTTCAAAAGACGCTTCAGATTGGAGTACTGTTCAGTGGGTGGACGTGTGCAGCGGTCAGTTAGTCTTCGAGATTGTTTTCTCGTTGTCTGTCTGGACAACCTGGTGCGGCTAACCTTTCATTCTGACACAGGCAGAGGAGAGTCCAGATCGTCCCAGTTATGCACTTTGCCCGTTTCAGTGAAAGGTGTCCCAAATATAGACATTGTGGAAACATGGCACGACCGTGAATGCGACGGGCATTGCACCAACTGTTCTTGTATGCAGCCAGTTACTTTGTCCTATGGGGGCCACTTGTCCTAAACATTTTCAATAGTTGCTCTGAGATCCACTTTCTGTTTCTTCTGAGCCTCTGTCAAGAAATGTAGTATCCTTTGCAGAGAATGTTCGGAGACCAGAGGCATCGCACACTATCCTTTGGAACTACTCAGAAATAAAGACGGGAAGTTACAAGTATTGTTTAAAATAATGTCGATCTTTCCCTTTGTGTAAACAAAGAGGCAAGGCTTGCAGGTCCCGCTTAACACTTGACAAAAATGGCCCTGTAATGCGAATTTACAAATTCTATCCTTTGGCACTACTAAGAAATAACGATGGGAAGTTACAAATATTGTTCAAAATAATGTCGATCTTTTCCTTTATGTAAACAAAGAGCAAGGCTTGCAGGTCCCGCTTAACACTTGACAAAATTGACCTGTAATCTGAATTTACAAATGTTCTCTTTCATTTTTGAACTGCCCAACCCACTTGTAGACAATGCTAGATGATACAAAAGTAGCCTATCAAACAACTTTCAAAATGGTTTTGATTTTGACAGGAATATCAGAGGGAAACCAACAGAATGAAAATATGGCAACTATCGTCACTTTATGGGCAAAAAATATACCTGAAACTGATCCAGATGGTGATGCGTTTATCACAGTCTTCACAAAGAGCAGCAAAACTATATAGATCATTCGAACAGTACTCAAAGGCAGGAGAATTCTGGATAAAGTTCGATCCATTGTAATGAAAGCTCAATGAGCTGGCTCAAAAAGCGTAGAGTTGGACGTTGTACACGATTCCCGACAGTTTGCACGATATCATCGAGCAGCATGTGTGCCCACTGCATGGTATAATTGAAATTCTTTTTCCCCACATTGATTTTGTTGACTTAATAAATCACGGGCTGAGTATCTGAAAGCGTGCCATGCATATCGTTGTCTTGTTCCAATTTGTGACGCACTAAAGCGTTTCATAGTCAGGCCGCAAATTACATGTAAGGTACAAAAAATTCTTAACGCTTTATTTTGGACATGACTGAAACGTCAGTCGACTTGTTCGTTTAGTTCTTATTTCCTTTCCCTGTGCGACTTCATAAAGCACTCGAGAGAGATAGTAACTATGGGCGGAAATCGACAATTTATATCTATTCCAAAATTCCAGGATTTTTCGACCGCTTACTCCCACGCCCTAACGCCGCCCGTTTTTCTAGGTTTCTCCTTATTTTTTTTCAGTAAAATAAAGGTTTCCAAATTCAATGTCATTAAAATTAATATTTTTTATTATAAAATGAATCAAGACGAATTACTTCTTCTAAATGATATCAATGCTGTAGAAAACAAAGACTTAGACTCGAAAAAACAGCGCCTTCTTTCTGTAGTTGTGTCAGGCAAATCAAAGACTTATCTCGGAAAACAATACATGACAGAGGATATTGAATCTCTCACCGCTGACGAGCTAATCAAGCTTCATTCTAAATATGAAAACCACATTGCTTCACTAATGACTCGTGATTTGAGTCGATCTCTAGTATGTCTATACACAAAAGCAGTGAGTCACTTTCTACCTGTGGATAGTGACAGTCTTTCACACGACCTTGAAAGCAATCCTATTGTTTCAAGTTCAATTGGCAAATTAGCATGTGTCATGTTTTACAAGTTTGGAAATTACCTTGCACCTGTCGTAACATTACTAGTTACTGGGAGCCATATTGATTTCTCAAAAATAAATTTTACTGCAGAAGAAAATGGACGAAACCCAGACGACTCCACAACCGAACCCCAGTCCAGTTTTGACACAGGTTCAAACTGTGACGAAGACTAAAAGTCCAGGCAGGGTTGAGGCTGGAAAAAGATTAGCCGAATATAATAGGCAAAAAAAAATTACAGCTTAAGGCACAAACAGAAAAGACTCATGTAACTGATCAGGTGTCAGGACCGTTATCACCGTCAGGACCTGTGTCAATACCGTCAGGGCCGTCACTCCCTCATCAAAGTGAGAGACAAACAACTAAGTCTAACCCTGACCCCGAACCTCAATCAACAAAATATATAGTTGCCGGATTTGTTGTCGGATTTGGTTACGTAGGTTATCAATTATACAAAAAATACAAACCACAGACTCGTACAGTGACCAAAAAATCAGACACTCCAAAAACAAAACCAGAAGTCGCCACATTACCAGTAACACCCAAAGCCGTTGACCCATTTTATATGCAGTAAATAAAAATATTATTTTAATTTTTCTTGCCTAAGAAATGAATGACACAAAGAACTTGATGAACCTTGTCTATCACTCTGCCGTAATCAGTGGATTAGCAGTAGCTTATTCTATGCTGGGGAAAAGTCTACTCAAAATGAAATCAGCAGACCTCAGTAGACTCGATTTCGAAGACAGCGCTAAGCTAATTGTAGTCGTTACAGCGTCGTTTGCGACAAAAGATTTTCTTGTCAAGCAGGGAATTATTCCAGAAAATGTTTCTATGTAAATAAAAATAATATGGCGACGATAGCTATTATGATTGGTGGGGCAGTTGTTAACGCATTGGCTTTCAGTGGCTCAAACTATCTCTTTTCAAAAATGGGTAGAGAAGAATCTGCAGAAGAAATGAAAAATCACAATGAGGCATCAGAAAAACTTGCTCAAGCCCAGCAGGAATATGAAAAGAATAGAATTGAAAAGCTTGATTTCATCAATGAAAAACTCAGGCTTGAAGGCCACGCACAGCATACGTTTTCAAATACAGATGAAGCAATCAGGGAATATTTTCTTGTCACAGGTGAAGACATGTCTATCCCAAAACCGAAACTAAGTGACTATTACAAACCAAGCACACAACAAAGAAACGGGGAGATAATCTTTGTTCTAGTGGGAATGACATTTGTTTATTTTACAGGAGTTTTCATTGCTAGAAAAAATGGCAGCCGAAAATAAACTATCAAAAATATATTACTCTCCATCAGGCTATTGGAAAGGAGCAACAGCTATTGAAAAATTACATGCCGCTGTGGGCGGAGATATAACACTCAATCAAGTCAAGCAATGGTTACAGAGACAGGCAATTTGGCAGATATATTTACCTGCTCCAAGAAAAATAACGAGACCTCATTTTGAGAACACTACCCCAAATGACACACATCAAATGGACCTCCTGTTTTTACCACATGACACAATAAGAAAGAAACGATACAAGTATGCACTGACTGTTGTAGACATTGCTTCAAGGTATAAAGACGCTGAACCCATATCTGACAAAACAGCCAGTACAGTTGCTACTGCATTAACAAAAATATATAGTCGAGGCCCTTTAAGATACCCCAGACTAGTGCAAGTTGATGATGGATCAGAATTCAAAGGTGCTGTTAATCAGTTATTTGCTAAGCATGGCGTACTGGTCAGACGAGGCATTCCAGGTGTGCACAGATCACAGGCAATAGTAGAGAACTTTAACAAACAGTTGTCAGAGAGACTTTTCAGTTACCAGTATTCTAAGGAACTCATGCATGACACCCGGAACACTGAATGGGTACAAAGATTACCACATGTGATAAAAGCAATGAATAACGAAGGACACCCAAAACCTG
The DNA here is from genome assembly GCA_036245525.1 of Semisulcospira habei. Classification (NCBI taxonomy): domain Eukaryota; kingdom Metazoa; phylum Mollusca; class Gastropoda; family Semisulcospiridae; genus Semisulcospira; species Semisulcospira habei. Next base: position 427 of record BTPG01000050.1, on the reverse strand, counting down.
CTGACGCTATTAAATTGAAAACAATTACAGAGCCAAAAACAATGTCAACCCAGGCACCGCTTGCACCAGACACAAGTTTATTTACTAAACAGGTGAGATATTTATATCAGCCAGGGGAGGCTGAGAACGACGATAGACGCAGGGCAACAGACCCCATCTGGTCAACGTCTGTACACAATATAAAAAAAATAATTCCCGGCGCAGACGCATCAATATATTATCTGTATGACCCTGCACCCCAGAGGGCATTTGTCAGAGAAGAATTACAGATTATTCCCCCAGACACCGTTACTCACTTCAGTAACTAAGTCATCAATTAATTCATCAACCAGTTCATCACAAATATCTTCAGATAACTTGAGCCTGTAATGCCCAGGTGCATAAGCTTTTTCCTTACTGTGAAAAACACGTTTCGTGTCTCCAACTG
>BTPG01000049.1:52500-89383 GCA_036245525.1 Semisulcospira habei | reverse complement strand
TTTTGTGTCATTGTTTATCGTCGCAAGTACGCTAATAAAATACTATGTTCTTTCGATCCAAATGGGTTAAAAGTTGACCTTAGACAGTCCACTGTACAGGGAACAATAGTCAACAATTCATCAATTTCCACGAACGGGCGTGTCAAATGCACGTGAAACATCGTCAGTTTTTGTGAAAAGCTGTGCGATATTGGCAAGCGTACCACAGGCAAGCAGGTGGAAAAACTCGGTAAAGTCGTGAAGCACATGCTAAAGGAATCAGTCGTGAACACTGAGCACTTGTTTCGCTACAAATACCTGTACAGTAGGGGCATAATTGTCACTTTCCTAACCATGCCACCACGACGAAGCCTAACGCCAGTAGATCAAGGCCGGGCGCTAGCATGGCTGCAGGATGGAATTTCCGGACGAGACGTTGGGAGACGTCTTGGGGTGTCCCATTTATTGATCCAGAGGCTGCTGGCACGATTCCAAGAAACTGGAAGGGCAGAACGACGACCCAGCTCAGGGCGCCCACGCTGCACCAGCAGAAGGGAGGACAGATACCTCTGTGTGGCGGCTCTGTGCGACCGAACTGTTACGTCAACCAGTCTGCGACGTCACCTGTGCAAGCTGCAAGCGTTAACGTCAGCAGAAACACAGTTTGCCGACGTCTGCGCGAAATTGGCCTGGCTATAGATCGGATTAAATTGAAACGGGAAAAAAGTAACAAAATAATACAACACTGACAATAATATTGATACCACCTCCCTCTCCCCATCAGCACCACCACCACCACCACCATTGACCCCCAAATAAAAGGAAAATCAACAGCAGCAGCGCCAAGTCAACAACAACATTTACAACAGCCCTCTCTCAAACCACCCTCCGCCTCTCCCTATGTCCCCAAAGAAGTGTGAAGTATCATTTTTGGCGATGGGCGTGCTGCTGTAGAAATTACATAATAGTGTAGATCTTTCTGGGACCATCTATCTTGTCGAAATCAATCCCCACAATCGGAGTAGAGCATAGACTAAACTGACGCGCGTCAGCAACAAACATGGATCCTCATGAGTCCCCGCAACCTGCCGGGGCTCATAATGATCTAGACCACTTTCAGATGGGTGGTAATAAAATTCCGACCACAGAAATACCAGACCATGTGCGGCCATTAGAGGAAAAAGGCAAGAGCTGGCTTTCTGAAAGTAGAGCAGGAAGTCTGTGATGACATGAAGACCATAGAAGCATGAACCAGGAAATGTTTAGAGCTTTGAACGAGAAACCTCTACACCCCTGCCCCACTTCCCTCTCGATCCCCTCCACCACCACCACCACCACCACCACCACCTCCACACACTCCACCCTGTCCCGTCCCCGCACCGTCCTTCGCACCCACCCTTACTCCTGGGCCGCTACCGCCCCCGTCTCCTTTTCAGACTCGCTTTTACGTTCATCATACCTACTGATCCCCAGTAGCCAAAGGTCTTCAGGCCGATGACGGCCGCAGTGGGCCCGCGAACATCCGTGCGCGGGCCCACTCCGGCCATCGTCGGCCCGAGGACCTTTGCACACTGGTAAGCCTTGACACCGTGCAGTGTCAGTCTGGTAATTCTGTTAGAAATGCTTAATAAGTCGAAACAAAAGACGGTCAAGCAATAACAAATAATTGAGGAAATACACCGTCAATCTAGCCAGAACGCAAAATGCTATCGGGCTGACGTTGACCGCAGTTGGATGGTGGATTTATAGGGAAAAAAACACTCGTTGGCCCATGGGCCAACGAGTGTTTTTTTCCCCTATATATCCACCATTTACGTGCCTTCAAGGTCGGCACATCTTCACAAACTAATTTTCTGTTTCTGGCCACTGATCCAAATGCAGTACCAACAACAACAACTTGACAAATAAACAAGATGCACAACACATCAAAACATAACAGACAAGCTCCTGCCCCCCCAAAACAACAAAACACACAAAAAAAATCAACAAAACCCCCCAAACAAAACTCTTCCAAAAACAAACAAACCCCAAAACAAACAAAACAAAACAAAAACAGGCTCAAAGCAAACAAACACACAAACAAATATTGCATTACTAATTACACCGACACAAAAACCAAATCGAACCAACCAACCACCCAAAAGAAAGAAAGAAACCCTTATCGCATGACTTATTAAATAAAATATATTGGATGAACCATGTACACGTATACAGGACAGGACTGACCTAGAAATCACTTCTTGTTGTAGTACATAGAGTGCATCAATTTTCTAAACCATATGTCGGGTTGTTGCGTACACTAAGGTTGACCTCTATTTCCACACCACGCAAATAGGGGTCCATTTTGGAAGAAAATTTAAAACCCCTTCACTCTTGAAACAAATAACAATACCAAAATGCAAGAGGCATAGATCCTCATGAGCCCCCGTTTGCGGGCTCAAGAAGGGGCTTCTCGCTGGCCTCGGGTATGTGAATGTGTCTCTGCATGACAGCAGTGAATCTGCGATGGTTACAGAGACAATATTTCTGGTCACAGACAATGAAGGGGTTAATCGTGGGGGAGGGGGGGGGGGAGGGGTGGTGGTAGTGGGTGTGAGTAGGGGGAGGGGTGATCGTGTTAACTCCTTCTACCCCAGACACACCACAGCAAGATAAGGATCGACCATGATAGTTCAAGGGTGATGCCAGAATAGCTTGGCGCCTATGGGCGCCAAGCTATTCTGGCATCACCCTTGAACTATCATGGTCGATCTGTGTCCTGCACTGCAACGCAGTCTTCAGAGGACAACGGCAAAATTTAAGGATTTCGGTGTTGGGGTAGAATGAGTTAAAGATCTTGATTGTATTCTGTTAACCCATTACATCTTGAGGATGATTAAAAAAAAAATGCTTACTGTCCTATGAAGGCTACGTTACAGATTAGGAGATTTTAGTTAGCCTGAGGCGCTAAGCTGCTCTGCAAACCCTTGAACTATCATAGTCAATTGAATTTCAAGCAGTAGTGTATCAAGATGAAAAGGGTTAATTGTGTGAGTCCATACGCAGTTAATTTTGTGTGTGTGGGTAGAAGGTGATCCAGCTGTCAGTTTGCACGAGTAAGCTTAGCCCTGCGCCAGCCACTAAGCACCTTGCTTAGTGGCTGGCGCAGGACTAGGCACACTCACGCAACTGACTTGTGAAGCCTAGTTCTTGGGCCTATAGATTCATTTATTAAGGTCTGTATTACCACTTTTACTTGAAACCCTAAACATGTCGTCTTTCCTACTTACTTACGCATGCAAGAAGGTGAAAAAAGAATTGTGAGTGGCTGAGAGAATAGAAGTAAAGAAGTAAAGAGGATTGGTACAGACACCCCCCACCCCCCCTTAAAATAGCCAGGTTTTTAGTCCTATGACTAAAACTAACACAGAGAGGTATAGATCTTCATGAGTTCCCGCAGCCCTGCAGGGGCTCGTGACAATCTGCTCGCTAGGTAACATATGTAAATGTGGTCAGCAAGGTGTAACGTCACAATTGTTCTTTCACTTCTCCTCGCCGTGAGATGACCATAAAATCCTAAACTTTAATAACTAACTCATCCACAACGCCAGTTTTATGAGACCATAAAATCCTAAACTTTAATAACTAACTCATGCACAACGCCAGTTTTATGAGACCATAAAATACTAAACTTTAATAACTAACTCATCCACAACGCCAGTTTTATGAGACGCGAATATCAAAGGAAACCGTCCGCAAGACCTGCATAGATGTTTATAGGCCGCAGAAAACTGCGGAAGCTAAAGAGTGTCTGTATATATACTTTTTCATTTATATTCTTGTTTTTCACGAAGCGAGAGTCACCAGACGTAAAAAAATAAAAAGAACTGTTGGTCTAGTACAAACACATTTTCTGCCCATCTCGACATTTTGTTCTTTTCGCTTACGCGGCCGTTACACAAATTGGGTGCCCAGATCTTCTGTTGGTATCATGATCATGATCGGCGCTGAAACTGTGAACAGAATGCGCCTACATCTGCAAGAGGCATAGATCTTCATGAACCCTCGCATTCTGCGGGGACTCATGAGGATCTTATGCCTTTTGCTCGCCTCATTTGTGTATCTCTGTGTATTATATCGGAGATGGGCACTCGGGATTCTTATAATTTTGATTGTACAGTACATGCAGTCATAAAAAGAATTCAGCATGCATGAGATTTGTGATGATAATCCCCGACAGTGACTTACGTGAAAACTTCATCTTGAGTTTCTGCCTTCAGGAACCACAAGGTCTCTGTTTAGACTCGTCTACAGGCACGTTGTACAGATCAAAGGAGATGGCTCGACCGTGATAGCTCAAGGAGGGAGGTGCCTGACTAGCTTGATGCTGTGCACACTGTAATACTAAAGGAGGCATTGCTAAATGACATTGGATATGAGCATGTTGGCATTTCATGTACCTCTTTAATCGCCTTGCCCTTTGCAGTTATCTGCGAAATATAGGCATAGATCCTCTGATTCCCCACATGTTGCAGTGGCTTATGAGAATCGTTTCCTGATCACATTTAAGTCTGTTCCTCTTGCGGACAAGGCCAGTGAACTTTCAGGAATCGATGGACCCACTAACAAGCTATTGACTCTAGCTTGGGCGATTCCCCTGGCATACTCTAATTAATTTTTTTCACCATGAAAGAGACAAAGATCTTCATGAAACATTGTAGCCGCGAGATTGTATTTTACTTTATATCTGTGATTGCCAGGAAGTGAGGAGTTTCAATCTGTGACTGTTTTAATGGCTAGCCACATCGTAATACCGCGGCCCAAGACTGGAGAAAACACGGTGACCAAATTTAGTTTACGTCTACTCACCACTGATAATTACACAAGAGGTATAGATTCTCATGAGCCCTCGCATCCTGCGAGGGCTCATGGAGATCTGTGCCTCTTGGTGATGGTTGGCCTGGCAGAAGAAGCGTTACAAGTAGATTCACTTTGGCTTATAGGTAATACCCGCATCTTAGCGTTGAAGCACGAACATCGTGAGGTAACAATTATTGTCCGAACTGCGCCAACACGACAACCCAGATCCTTCCGTCTGCAGGGGAGCATAGATTCTCATTAGCCCCTGCAGCTTGCAGGGGCTCATGAGAATCTATGCCTCTTGCTGAGTAGGGGGCGGCACGTTTCACCTACTTCGCCGTACACCGTGGAAGGCATCGTTGCGCGAGTCTCCGATTCGTCAAGTAATTAAATGGATCGCTGGAGTGCCAGTCAAGTTTTTAGTTGAAATTTAATGACCGCCTTCTTGTGAGGTTGTCTTGTGAGTGCTGAGCGCACTGTTCAAGAAGCAGTCATCCTACAAATCCCACACCTCCCAGTAAAGGTTGAATTGGACGAACCGCCCACCGCTGAAGAGACCCTCACAGCCATCCACCAGCTCAAGAGTGGCAAAGCAGCAGGCATTGATGGAATACCGCCAGAGATCTGGAAACATGGAGGCACAGCACTGCACAACAAGCTCCATGACCTCTTTCTCTGCTGCTGGGAGGAAGGAACACTACCAAAAGATCTCCGTGATGCAGTCGTTATCTCCCTGTACAAGAACAAAGGCGAGAAGTCTGACTGTTCCAACTATCGGGGAATTACCCTGCTGTCCATTGCTGGGAAAATCCTTGCAAGGCTGCTCCTGAATCGGCTGGTACCTGCCATCGCTGAAGACCAACTCCCAGAGGGCCAGTGTGGCTTCAGAGCAAACAGGAGCACCACCGATATGGTCTTTGTGCTGAGACAGCTACAGGAGAAGTGCCGCGAGCAGAACAAAGGGCTGTACGTAACATTTGTCGACCTAACAAAAGCGTTCGACACTGTGAGCAGGCAAGGCATGTGGCAGATCCTGGAGCGACTTGGCTGTCCCCCAAAGTTCCTCAACATGATTGTCCAGCTACACGAGGACCAGCAAGGCCAGGTCAGACTCAACAATGACCTCTCAGAACCATTCCCTATTCTCAACGGCGTAAAGCAGGGCTGCGTGCTGGCACCGACCCTCTTCACCATCTTTTTTAGCATGATGTTGAAGCAGGCCACAGTGGACCTCGATGATGACGATGCAGTGTACATCAGGTATCGTCTCGATGGCAGCCTGTTCAACCTCAGACGACTGCAGGCCCACACGAAAACCCTAGACCAACTGATTCGTGAGCTGCTTTTTGCTGATGATGCTGCCCTCGTTGCACACACAGAGAGAGCCCTGCAGCGCATCACGTCTTGCTTCGCAGATGCTGCCCAGCTCTTTGGACTCGAGGTCAGTCTGAAAAAGACAGAGGTCCTCCATCAGCCGGCACCCAAGACAGTGTATCGCCCTCCTCACATCACCATTGGCGAGTCTGAACTAAAGTCAGTGCACCAGTTTACTTACCTTGGCTGCGTTATCACGTCGGACGCCAAGCTGGACAAGGAGCTTGACAGCAGGCTGGCAAAAGCGAACAGCGCTTTCGGGCGACTTTTCAAGCGGGTGTGGCACAATCAACAGCTGAAAACAGGCACCAAGATCAGCGTGTACAGAGCTGTGGTCCTCACCACCCTGCTGTATGGTTCCGAGTCCTGGGCCCTCTACCGCAGCCAACTACGACTCCTCGAACGCTTCCACCAGCGCTGCCTGCGTACCATCCTGGGCATTCACTGGAGTGACTATGTCACCAACGTCGAGGTCCTTGAACAGGCTGAAACTGTGAGCATCGAGGCTTTGCTGCTGCGGACACAGCTCCGCTGGGCGGGGCATGTCTCCAGGATGGAGGATCATCGCCTACCAAAGATCACCCTGTTCGGCGAGCTTGCTACTGGACACCGTGACAGAGGGGCACCAAAAAAGAGATACAAAGACTGTCTCAAGAAGTCACTTAGTGCCTGCCAAATCGACCACCACCAGTGGTCTTCGCTTGCTGCGGACCGTGACACCTGGCGCTCCACCATTTACAAGGCAGCTGTCTCCTTTGAGGACTCTCACAGAGCTAGCCTTAAGGACAAGCGGCTCAGGAGAAAAAACAGAGATGCCGCAGCTCAGAACCCTGACCATACCTTCCCCTGCAGCCACTGCGGTCGAACCTGCCTGTCTCGGATTGGCCTCCGCAGCCACGAACAAGCCTGCAGACGTCGTGGGCAACTCCTATAAAATCTTCGTTCGCGAAGTCAAGCCAAGCTTCTTGTGAGGAACATAGGCACAGTCGAAGACACAAGTCGAACCGCAGCAGAATCATTTTTTTTTCGTTTGACTTCTCCGTTGTCTGACTTAACCGTTGTTCGGCTAGGTCGATTTTTTCACATAATTGTGCTTAATTTTTTTTAAATTAACGATAAAAAATGAAGAAATCTGTTCAAATCTTACGCTCTCTGAAATAGAAAAGGAAACTTTGATTTATGTTGCATAATTTATGATGGTTCATTTAAAATAATCCAAGTAGAAAGTAACATACAATGTGCGCATAAATATCACGCGCGCGCGCGCACACACACACACACACACACACACACACACACACGCACGCGCACACGCACGCGCACACACACACGCACGCTTACAATTTTGTTTAATGTTGCAAACTGTTGTTCACCACATTCGACTGGCCCCAATTTCGAGGTATGCAGCAACGAAACATGATCAGAAGGTGCCGATATCGATGTGTTCAAAGACCAAAAATATCCGTGTTTAATCCAGACCAAAAAGGTGTTTATATCCGTGTTTAGAAACAGTTCGACTTATCAGAAGTTCGACTCGACGTAGTCGTGATCATTCCAAAATATAGTCGTACAAAGAACAGTTTTGGCCATGAAACAAAAGGTTCGACATATCCGGGTTCGGAAGAGGAGAAACACGTTCGACTTATCCGAGTTCGGAAGAAGAGAAACACGTTCGACTTATCCTGACTTAGCCAAGTTCGGAAGAAGAGAAACACGTTCGACTTATCCTGACTTAGCCAAGTTCGGAAGAAGAGAAACACGTTCGACTTATCCTGACTTAGCCAAGTTCGGAAGAAGAGAAACACGTTCGACTTATCCTGACTTAGCCCAAACTGGACAGTTTGAGTAATAATTTGTTAAGCAGAAAACAGAAAAGAAACAGAAAAACAGCTTTGGAATAGAAAAACAAATGGTACGACTGAATCGTTTTTTTTTTTTTTTTTTTTTTTTTTTTACCTATCCGCGTTCACGCGTATGGAACTGTTTTATTGTATTAAGTTCGACTTGCTGGAGTTTGGAAAACGTCTCCTTAACTCATTCTACCCCAACACCAAAATCCTTAAATTTTGCCCCTGTCCTCTCAAGACTGCATTGCAGTGCAGGACACAGATCGACCATGATAGTTCAAGGGTGATGCCAGAATAGCTTGGCGCCCGTAGGCGCCAAGCTATTCTGGCATCACCCTTGAACTATCATGGTGGATCCTTATCCTGCTGTGGTGTGTCTGGGGTAGAATGAGTTAAGTATCATTGCCTAAAGCGTTAACAGTGTGCCTATCGGTCGTGATTATTTTGTCGCGGGTATGATTCCTCCATGAATCACTGCGACAAAAATTGCTACGGACAGCCAAAGGTTTAACACATTCTGCCCCAGGACCGAAATCCCCAATTTTGAAGCTGCCCTCTGAAGGACTGCCCAACAATTCTAGAGAATGACCGAGCATGACAGTTCAAGGGTGGTGCCAGAATAGCTTGGCGCCTATGGGAGCGTAGTTGTTGGAAATTTCAAAATTGTCTATACCATTGCATCTCTCTGTATAAATAGCATTCGTCATCTTCAGGCCTTTTCACTGTGGAAAAATTTAGAATGTTGCAGAATCTATCAACAGCCAGGTGTCTGGCCGCAAATGAGTTAAAAGACTGTTACAAACGGTATTGTGTGGTGTTTTGGGTTTTGTTGTGTTGATCACGGAGGGAAGGGTATTCTGGCACCTTTGTCCGCGTGTAAAACAAGACAAGAATCTAAACTGATAATTAAAAAGAAAAACTGCATCCGATATTGCCATACTAATGGCTGTAAGGCCCACAGTCATAGACCAGCACTCGCTTATCCTTTGGCTGTCTGTAGCGGTTTTGGTTGCGATAGGAAAAAAAACTCGCTACCGACAGCCAAAGAGTTAAGTTCCGGATAAGTTTTGGAGAAATAATAATAACAATCTTCCACCAAATCCAATACAGGTCAGTCACAGGCCGTGATATCCGCGTTTGCGCTCATTTGTCAGATTTACGATTGTGTAAGTAAAATGCGCGGGCCAGTAAATCCGGCAGACTTTCCCCTGAGGACCTATTGCTCACTGAGTGTTCACTTGGGGTCCTGATCTAATCGCGTTGAATCCATTTTCGCTTTATGGGTTCGCTTAAAACTAAGGTTGACCTGTATTAAAGTTTACGTTTCAGTGTACCCTTCGTTCGTGACAGATATCAACTGGACACTTCCTAGTTTTGGTCTAGGCGCGTATTTTCCTTTTAACTGTTTTAATAAAAGACTGTAAAGCGTGAACGTGTTGCGTGGTTTTGTTGGTCAAAGAAACGGGTGAGTAGGACAGGTGGAGTTATGCCATTAGTGCTGAAATATTTAAACATCAAAATTGACAGAAAAAAATTCTCATAAACCAGATAGGTGAGGCTAGCGCTGGCAGAAATGTACACAAACCAAGGGGAATCATTCAACTGAATGATTCCCTTGGTTTGTGTACATTTCTGACAGCGCTAGCCTCACCTATCTAGTTTGTGAGTATCCATAACTCGAGGCAAAATTGTACCGTTACATTGTTGTGTAATGTTCTGTGCATCTACTGTGGGAAATCAGGGTATTTACCCGACCACATATAGTAATGCACCTTCGTGTTTGTGTATGTATGTTTCTCCTGCCTACTTCCTAAGTTCCGGAGAAAGACATGGGTTATATAAGAGACCTGATGCATTCTTTTTGAGGATGCAAATGATCGTCTTGTTCTATACCTGCGTATTTCTCTGTGGGCTGGCGATTGGGTGCCTGATAGGCGGGGGTAGGGGATATGTTTGTCTGTCCAGCGCTGAATGATTTCCCTTGGTTTGTGTAGAAAAAAATTCGCATCGCTGAACTGATAACACTTTTTCTTCTGGAATGAAAAAAACAACTTAACTTACCATGTACTCTTTTTTAAATTCATGTTTCTGTTCATTTTAAACTGTGTCATGTTCGTGCTACCCCCTCAGTGCCGCAGAAAGGCACCCCACCCATTCCACGCCCCCCTTCTACTAAGTTTTTTTTTAAACACTATTATACTAACCGACTGAGTCCTATTGAAAATTTGGGACATGCCTTCTGAAGACTACCGTAATAAAAAGTAACAAACTGAACGCTTTGTCGTGTTTATGTTGCTGACACCAGACAGTGGGGGATACTGCAATCCTATTTAAGTATACTACTACATCGAAAATGGCAGCATTAATGAAACCTTGCTGTGTTATTCATGTGTCTACGTCAAAAAAGAAAACAACAACAACAACAACAAAACAACAACAACAACAGCGCTTTATCATTGACAAAATTATCATTTACATTATTGCATTGTCCCACCACTCGCAGATTGCACACTGGACCTCGTCTCACTGCCTCCCCCGTCTTCCTGTTTTTTCGTCCCACTACTTTCTCCTAATTAGAAAATCCATGTGCCGTAACCCAGAAACTTAATCATAATGTGTATGACATATTCATGTTCGATCAATATAGTCAGTAGTAAAGTGAGCGCGTTCATGTTTTCATTTTGCTGGATCACAGAAATTTGGGATGAAAATGCAAGCGAAAAATTGCAGGCGTCAGAATATCTCAGTGGCAGTACGTGGTCACATTATTGGTCATTTTGAGACGCATTTTGATTCCATCTTTGAATATCTTTGAGACTGAAGTGATTTTGAATAAATATATGTGCTGGTCTGTCATTTCAGACCTTACGCGTACGACCAGTAGTGTGCGTGTACAGTTCTCGTGCACAAAGGACCTGAAGGCTTTGCCGTTCTAATATTCTAATATCAATGACAAAGGAGAGCTTAAATCCACCGCAAGCCAGTGTGCAAGGGGCACTGCTCTAGCGGAGCACCTTGCTAAGTGGCTTAGCGCAGGACTCAAGTCACGCATCTGGGTGCGGTTGCATGAGCGAGCTTAGTTTTGCGCCAGCCACTAAGCAAGGTGCGCCGCTATAGCCGCACCTTGCTTAGTGGTTGGTGCAGGACTGAGCTCGCTCATGCAACTGGTTTGTGATGATCGACATGTTCGATGTGACTACAGCATGCTGCTGTCACTAAATCCATCATCTGAACTTCATTAACTGATCAGAAAAAGTAAATGGAATTTGGACGAAATGCAGGCTGTCGAAGATGAGTCGATCGTGACAGTTCAGCCGATCAGCTTGTTCAGAGCTTGGTGGTATGCACCAAACCATCCGGCAAGACATTTTTAGTTTGTATACGACAAATTATTATCGCGCATGTTATTTGGTGCGCATAGCTGCTTGTGTTCTATTTTTACTTTGCTTTTGGGGAGCTTTCTCGTTTGTTTTCAACCTGTTTCTGTTTTTTTTCTCTTCTAAAACTCGTTCCTGCTTTTATTTCTAGGACTCGTGCCCGATTTCTACAACCCCGTTTTCTACTATCTTATCTACAGCCCAATCCGGTTTTGTTTTCCTAGACTCGTGCCTTCTTTGATTTCTACAATCCGTTTCTGTTTTCCTTTTAAACCCCGTTTCTCGGCTTTGTTTTGTACAAGTCATAGTCTTTACGATTCTTGCCCGCTTTGATTCTACAACCCGTTCCTGCGGCTTTGTTTCCTACCACCCGTTTCTGCTTTGTCTTCAACGACCCATACTTGCTTTGTTTCTTCAACGCGTTCCTGCTTTGTTTTTGACCACCCGCTCCCCTGCTTTGTCTTCAACGACTTTGATTATTCAACCCGTTCCTGTGTTGTTTTCTACAACCCGTCCCCGATTTGTTTTCTGCAACGCGCTCCTGCTTTGTTTCCTGCAACTCGTTTCTGCTTTGTTTTCTACAACGCGTTCTTGGGTCTGCCCTGGGGGACTTGGGTGGGGTTAACTACCTTTTAGTTCCCAGGGTCACCCTGGTCAGCCTCACAGGGTGGGATTTCCCTTCTATTCTGGGGCATGTGTTTCTGTCTACCCTTGGTCCATTCACCTGTATTTTCCTTTTTTAAACTCTCCCTACTGTCTGCGCTGCCTGTAGCTCTTGATATGGGATGTGTCTTTAGCTTTATTTAGGTCCCATGTCGTAGGTTTATTTAACGTATTAGACCGGCTGGCGACATAATTCAATGTTCTGTTTAGTTGGGTTTTTTTTCACAAGCAGTGCAGGCACGTCCTGAGAAAGTCTTGTTGCTGTCGGGACGTTAAGCAATGTACAATCAATTACAACGCGTTCTTGCTTTGTTTCTACAACCCGTTCCTGCTTTGATTTATATGACCCGTTCTTGCTTTGTTTTCTGCAACGCGCTCCTGCTTTGTTTTCTACAAAGCGTTCTTGCTTTGTTTCTGCAAGCCGTTTCTGCTTCGTTTTCTGCAACCCGTTCATGCTTTGTCCTCCCGGCCGTGAGATGGCCTTAGTCACCTGCTCAGCGTTAAACGCAAATAACTGCTTTGTCCCAACTGCCCGTTCCTGATTTGTTTTTTACGACTCATTCCTGCTTTTATTTTCGACAAGTCGTTTTTCACTTTGTTTCCCACACTTCCGGCCAGTTTGGAATAAAAGAAACACTTTCGACTATACGAAGTTTGACTTGATCCACAATGAACAGTTGCACAATTAGCCCCAGAAGAGCAGCTTTGGACATGCAAAAAAAATCTGGTTCAACTTGAACGTTTTTCGGCTTACCCGTATTTATGCATATGGAACTGGTTACTTTTTTGTATTAGTTCGACATATCCGAGTTTTTATTCGAGTTTGGAAAAAGAGAAACACATTCGGTTTATCCGAAGTTCGACTTGACCCATTCAGCCCTGACGCACTACAGCAGGAGATGGGTCGACCATGATAATTCAAGGGTAGTGCCAGATTAACTTGGCACCTGTCGGCGCCAAGCTAACCTGGCACTACCCTTGTATTATCATGGTCGATCCATCTCCTGCAACAGGTGCATAGTCGTTAGATGACGCCTCCAAAATTTGGGAAATACGTGCGTCGGGCTGAATGAGTTAAGCGCGTTTGACTTGAGTTATCCATTGTAAAATCAGTCGTAGAAAGAGCAGCTTGGCAGGGGGGAAAAATTTCTTCGGCTTAAGCGTTTTTCGATTTGAGAGTATGAGGCTGTATTGCTACAGACACATTTTTTTTGGATAACAATTCGAAAGATAATATCTTTCCTAATCTTTCCGAATCTATCATTTGATCATTCGTTTTCAAAAGTAAACCCCAATAAAAGAGCGGCAAATTGTCCTCGTAGGAAAGCTGACGAGAAGATTAATGTCTCTTTTGATTAGTTCCCACATTATCAAAGAAAAATGTTGATAAAGATAAAAAGGCAAGATGTGATAAAAGTAACAAAAATGAAACCTGTGTGGAATCCCAGACAAACAGGGTGGCGGCTATTCATATTTACTGTCGTCATTCAGCTGCTCCTTTTTAACTTGTGAATTCGATGTTCGATACAAATGCACACGCACAAATCGGTACGCGTCTTCAGATGCATTTTGCTTGTGTATTGCCTTTTTCTTTTATTTCGGACAAATTGTGTGGTTTTCCCAGAAAGTCTAGACGGAAGTGGATTGCATGCTGGGAAAATAAATGCGCCTGTCGTATTGGCTTGTCAGTGACACGTGCTCCATGGTCGCAGCCTTTCCGTGCAAAACAGCATGTCTGTCGCCAGTGGACTTGGGTTGTAAAGTCCTGTCAGTCACAGATTGAAATCTCCATGGTCTACTCCATCTGACGAAAACGGATGAAAGTAAATGAGGGCTGATCCATGCCAGCAAGAGGCGTAGATTCTCATAAGCCTCTGCGGCTGCAACGGCTCATGAGAATCTGTCCCTCATGCGAATGCAGATTTTTTTCTCTCGATGGTCTTGCTGCATCTGCCAGTGAAGAATATGGATGAAAGTTAACGAGACACCAGGGGCGGATCCGCAGTTACTTCCCGAGTGGGGATTTTCCAACATTTTCTTTGGAACCCTTAACCTAAGACAGATGGCGTTTGGGAAGCAGACCTTGCTTTCCATTGGCTGAAAAAAAAATCAAAAGATATGGGAGGGGACTGGGGTTTGTAGTGGTGATTGGCACATGTTTGTTTCCTTGTAACACTTAAACCCATTAAATTTATCAGGAAGAGAATGTGACTTTCATAAACAATCCTCCCACCCTCCTCTGTCCTTTTTTTTTTTTTGGGGTGGGGGGTGGGGGTGGGGGTGGGGGGACTCCTCCCATCCCGATCCGTCCCTGGAGACGATCCCTATCAGAAAGAGGCACGGCAGCAGCGGCTCATGAGAATCTGTGCCTCTTGAACATTGCCCGAGGGACCATGGTTCAGGACGCGAGTCTGAATGCTGAGGACGTCTCATTTACATAGCAATCCACTGTGAAAGACAGACCCACTCCGTGCTGTTTTTATTTCCTTCTAAAATGTGCTCTCTCGTAGCCGGAAAAGGAGCTCTCGAAAACTTGTGGGGATGAAAATAAGACATGTACTGGTCTGTGATTTTGGACCTTACGGCTTGGTGCCGTAAATTCCAAAATCGCAGACCAGCACAAATAATATGGCGTTGAATTCGTTTGGCAAATGGGCGTTATACCGGTTACGGGTCTGGATTTCCGAAGGGCTTGAATTCCTTGGCTTTGGAGGCTAAGTGAGTGGTTTTTTTTTGTCTCTGCAAAAAGCCGTGAGGTTACGAAATGGACTGGCTTCTTTCCTATGACTCTTTGTTTGTGGTGAAAAAATGTTGTACCTGAGATTTGGCTCTTTAACCCCTTCACTGCCAGTGGTCGCATATGGGTTTCTGCAATCTTTTGTTAATTCAGCGCCAAAGAGCCCCACACCTACAAGGAACACGTTTGCAAAATCATGTCGGCAAGAGGCATAGATCATCATGAGCCCCCGCAACTGCGGGAGCTCATGAGGATCTAAGTTTCATGCACCTGGATCGTGTTCAGTTATTCTCGGCAGTGAATGGGACTAAAACTGCTTATTAAGTGTTTGTCCCTTGAATGAAAGGCGCCTATTCAGTGTCCACTGTTCGTTTCTTGACTAAAAGGTGCCAAACTAATCGAACACTAATATTCGCTGAGCTGTCACGATGTGTCCACCATCTTCCGCTTGGCCTAACTGCAAAACTAGCGATCAGAACTTCAGGCCGTGCGCTGGCGAACTCAAAGGCGTTCGGTCCGCTGGAGGATATTTCTTTCGCTTACCCAAAACCGATCAGCTGGTTCTCATACTATTAAAAACCAATATGATGCTTACTTATATATTCAAATCTTTCAATTTATGAAGATGAGTGTATGGATGGAGCGGGTGGGGAAGGTTAACTTATTGGAGACGTGCTGCATAGGAATACGCGGTAAATAGCTCAAACTGAACGACGACAAAACGGAAGCCATGCTGGTAGGCACTCGCCAGAAACTTTCCCAGCTCCCTCCCTCTCTCCACCTTCAACTCGACAGCACCCCCATCTCCCTATCTGACTCGGTCAAGAACCTCGGCGTTATCCTCGATTCCTCTCTTTCCATGACCAGCTTCGTCTCCGCCACGGCCCAGGCATGTTATTTCCACCTCCGCCGCATCAGTCAGATCAGAAAATACCTCACTACCGAAGCTGCCACCAAACTCGCTGTCTCTCTCATCTTATCTCGCATCGACTACTGCAACTCTCTCCTTTCCGGCCTTCCTCACTCTACCACTCTCGCTCTCCAGCGCGTCCAGAACAATGCTGCCCGCCTCGTCCTCAGAAAGAAAAAATCCGACCACATCACTCCCCTGCTCAAGCTCCTTCACTGGCTCCCCATCCCCCAACGCATCCAATACAAGATTCTGTCTCTCTGCTACAAATCCCTGTACAACTACGCTCCTACCTATCTCCCCAACTTGCTTCACCCCTACACTCCTTCCCGCTCCCTCCGCTCCGCCTCCGACCCTCTCCGCCTCCTCATCCCCCGCACTAAACTCAGCACTTTTGGCCCCCGCTCCTTCTCCGTCTACGGTCCATCCACCTGGAACACTCTCCCACTCTCTCTCCGTCAGAAACACTCTCTCTCCTTCTTCCAGTCCGCCCTCAAAACTCACCTCTTTCAACAGTTCTAGCACTATATCACCACACTCCCCACCGTAATGACCGGGTCCAGCTGACCGTCGTAATGTATTTTCACTATTTGTGGTACGTGAGTCATTGTCTAAAGCGTGCACATGCGTGTGCGAGTTGTGAGTGCGCGCTGTTATAATATAAGCGCATTATAAATACCGTTATTATTATTATTATTATTATTATTATTATTATTATTATTATTATTATTATTATTATTATTATTATTATTATTATTATCCGGTTACGGCACACCTCAAATGAGTTGACTACTGTTACAGCTTCACAACTTACGAAACTTAAGAAGATTTGAGTCAGCACGATTTTGTAACATATTTCACTAATGACAGATGGTAGCTCTTTAACGAGTCACGAAACCTAAAACATGGCGACCACGTTAAACGATTTAAACAGCCTCCCCTCCCTTTCCACACACATACACACTACGAGATGTCCGATTTTGACCTGCAAGCCCTAACATGTCTCTGTCCGATTTTGACCTGCAAGCCCTAACATGTCTCTGTTCTTTCCCTCACGCAATAAACCCATCCTGTTAAAACAGGGCAATCACTCCTTCGTTGACGAAGGGGTGCTCGACCCTTTGTAATAGGATGCGACCAACCGGTCATTTGTAAGACACTTTTTCTAGCCAACTGTCTATTTCCCACACTTGGTGCAAAATAGAACCTCCATTGACGTGGTACAAGTGTGTAAGTAATTTCGATCCAGTTGGTTCGATTTCCATCCACTGATCCAGTTAGTTCATCTTTTGTAACTATATTTTCTCGTGCTGTCACAATTTGATTTCATTAAAGAATCTGCAATTGTGTAACTGTAAGTGATCGTGGCCTAAATATTCAGCCCAGACACGCTGCAACAAGATATGGGTCGACCGTGATAGTTCAAGGATGGTGCCGGAATAGCTTGGCGCCAGTAGGCCAGTAGGCGCCAAGCTATTCCGGCACCATCCTTGAACTATCACGGTCGATATGTCTTCTGAAATGTATGTAAACTTACATATGAAGACAACTGCCAAAATATGGATATATCGACCGTAGGACCGAGTGTGTGATTCATCTATTGTTACTTAAAGTGGTAGTTCTCAACTTCACCTATCCCAAAACTGCCCCCAACTGTTTACATCAGATGATGGTAGTGTTGCCTGCATGCATCTCTGTTATACAGTAGAACCTGTTTTGAGTGACCACTGTCGTGCGAGATCACTTGTCATAAAAGACTATCATTTAGGTGGCTGTAGCCACCCAAATGATGGTCTTTAAATGACGGTTGACACGCTTTGACCATTCAATGCTTCGTTTGAAACAATACTTGTCTGTTTAGACCACATTTTTCTTGCAAACAAGTCGGTTGCTGAAAACAGAGGTTTTACCGTACTAATTAACATTGCTCGGGTGCATCTGTGTATAGCGTAAGAAAACTGTACACACACAAAGGAATTAGAAACCATTACAATTGATTGTGCGCATGCTGGCATACGTCATATCAGTGCTCAGTACCGTTTTATTGTCGCTCTCACAAAGAACCGTTGTTGTTGTTTTGGCACCACACGGATACAAACGCAGCTCCATTAGACCATTCATCACCCGGTCCGCTACTGTTCAACTTATTTGCTCCCTTGTCCTTAGCCGCTTAGACTATTGTAACTCCCTCCTGGCAGGTGTCCCCCAGAAAGAACTCTCTCGTCTGCAGACAGTCCTCAACAGTGCTGCCAGACTTGCTTTTGGCAAATCTAAAATGGACCATGTAACCCCCCTACTTCAGGAATTGCACTGGCTACCCATTCAGTTTAGAGTCGAGTACAAGATTGCGGTCCTGGCTTTTCGCTGCTTTGATGGATCCCTACCGCCATACCTCTCATCCCTCCTCAACATCTATCAGCCCTCCCGTTCCCTTCGTTCCTGCTCTGAGAAGCGTTTCCGAGTCCCCAGCTTTTTCTCTAAGCGGTTTGGCTGCCGGACATTCCAGTATCAAGCCCCTGTTGTCTGGAACTCACTTCCCCTACACCTCCGGAATGCTGAAAACATTGACGTCTTTAAGACCCAACTTAAAACCTACTTCTTTCAGCTTGCGTACCATTAATCCACAGATTGTGTGTGCGTGTGTGTGATGTTGGTTTGGTCTGCATACATATGGTTTTGTTATGTGTGTTTTAGTTGTATGTGCGTGCGTAGATTAGAAGTGCATAGATTAGACTTTTTTAAAGGTAGTGAGATTCTCCATATATACATTTTTTTGTAACGCGCTTAGAGCCCACTGCTCCTGGGGATTCAGCGCGATATAAATGCTCTTTATTATTATTATTATTATTATTATTGTTTGCTGTGGCCGCATTAAACCGGCAGTTCTCCAAGCGAGATGTCGCTTCGCCCTTGTATTTCGAAAGAAAGCTTTAGATGATAATTATGTGCGCTGAAAATGTTAAGGCATGTACGATTAAATGAAAGTGCAACTTTAATTTATCGAAAGCCTTGAAAGCTCTTACCAGCCTAAAGCGCTGAAACTTAAACGCAATTTCATAGGCCCCTTTTGTGGCGAAAAGTGGAGAAAACTACATTTTCTGCTTGTCCCAATCAATAGAACACATTAGCAAATGGGATCTGATTTTCATGATAATACACATAAGCCGTAACCCCTCAACTGCCAGTGGTCCCGGAGTGTGTTTCTGAAATCTTTGTTCATTCAACGCCAAAGAGTCCCAGCCTTGCACGCCATACGGGTCCAAATTGGTGTCAGCAAGAGGCGTAGATCCTCATGAGCCCCTGCGAATGCGGGGGCTCATGAGGATCTATGCCTCTTGCACTTGGGACTGTTTGACATTTTCTCAGCAGTGGGGGGGGGGGGGGGGGGGGGTTACTAGCTAGCGCCTTTAGCAATAACTGTCCAAGAAACTAGCGCCTATAGCAATAACTGTCCCCGAAACTGTCGCAGGTTCACTGGACTCTGCCGGGTAACGTCGTTTGCCTTAGAAGAACAATGCCTCAGTCGTATCAGTACGCCTGTGTTCCTGCCATGGAAGAGGCTTACGCAACGGTCAGCTACGCCATTCTTGAAGATATGTGCCTCGTGAATTTTGGTTGCTGGTCTTTGCGTTAACCTGGTCACTCCCGAGAACAATTCGGCAGCTGCACCCAACTGCAAGAGGGATAAATCTTCATGAGCCCCCGCAGTTGCGGGGCTCCATGAAGATCTATGCCTCTTGCTGAGACCACTTTTAGCCGTGTGTCTTCGACGGCTGGGATCTTTGGCGTTGAAGAAAAAAAATCTCCAAAACATAGGTTGCGTCCGCCGGCAGTGAAAAGTTTATGAAAAAAAAGTGGGGTGGGGTGGGGGTGGGGATGGGGGGTGGGTGGGTGGATGGGTAAAATCCACTGACAGGCGGAGATGCGCGAGAAAGAAGATTTGCCACCCGTCGCGATCCGTTGCAGCAAAATGCTATTTTATATATATACAGTAAACACCGGATATAACAAATCAAAAAGGGAGCCAACTTTTCTTGTTGTTATACCCGACGTTTGTTGTAAACGAAGTAAGAATGCTGTCAGGACCTCTGAAAAAGTGGTGTTATATCCGACTGTTGTTATATCCGATGTTTTTTACAAGCGAAGTAGACTGTAGATAGATTCTTTTGAGCCCCATTGGCTGCAGGGTTACATGGGAATATACGCCTCTTCTGCTTCAACGGCAAAATAGGAAACTGGTTTAGGACTACAGTCGGAGTCAGACAAGGCTGCTTGCTCTCACCTACTCTTTTCAACATCTTCCTGGAAAGAATCATGACAGACGCTCTGAAAGATCATGAAGGAACACTGTCAGTATTGAAGGCAGAACAATCACGAACTTGCGCTTTGCGGACGACATTGATGGCCTTGCAGGAACGAAGGAGCTAGCTCAGCTAGTAGAAAAGCTGGACAGCACAGCCATTGCGTATGGGATGGAAATTAGTGCAGAGAAGACCAAACTGATGACCAATAACACCAGTGGCATTGGCACTGACGTCATGATTGGAGGCCAAAAACTAGAAACAGTTAATAAATTCAAATACTTAGGAGCCATTTTGACAGATGAGGGATCAAAAACAGAAATACTGTCCAGGATTGCGCAGACAACAACAGCACTGACAAGACTGAAGACCATATGGAAGGACAGAAACATAGCTAATCTGGCACTACCTTTGAATTCTCATGGTCAGAACATCTCCTGCTACTGGTACATAGTTCTTAGGTGACACCTGTAACATTTGGGGTTAAATGGCTTAAATCGGCCAACTTCGAAAACAACCTCAGCCGGATAAGCTGTTTTGTCTGGGTCATTGGAATCAGTTCGTTTCTATATATATATATTGATATATATAATAATGTGTGTATATATATACACACATTATTATATATATCAATTTCTTGTCCGAATCTCGGTCACTCCAACCCACACATAATTATATACATTTGAAAAGGTTAGCAGTAGGCATGTAGATCGTCATGAGTCCCCGGGCGCGTGAGCTCATGAGGATCTATGCCTTTTACAAATGAATGTCGCGCGGAAAAGAAGGCGTTGTTACTCCCATTACAGACCACTGGCGTTGGCGGCTCACGTTCTAATTCGCCTTTCACTGCCGATAAAAAGTGAACACGAGCACAGCTGCAACAGGTATAGATCATCATGACCCCATGCAGCCGCGGGGGCTCATGAGGATCTATGCCTCTTGCTTAAACCACTTTATGTCCACGTTCCTTCGACTTCTGTGGATCCTAAACGTTGAATTTAACAATGATTAATCTGCGTCTACCGGCCGTGAAGGGGTTAAAGACGTGGGAACAGACACGGCAGGCTGTCCTACATGAATCATCGCAACAAAAGCCGCTATCGACAGTCAAATTAGTCTTGTTTGGAACCAACTTTTCGAGACCAACACTCAGTTTCAAAGCGGTCTTGTTTCGAACGAAACTTCGCAGCACCCAAATTACCAGCTAATTTGTCCACGCAAAACTTTCATTTCACTGGGGTCGTTTCAAAGTTTCTTTCATCACGAGAAAGTCGCATTTGAGAAAAACGTCTTTCGGGTTTGGAGCCAAAGGCTAACATTGAAATATGTCCCTAGAAACATCAAAGACTAACCCGAAGCCGACTAACATTGAGAAAGTTTTGTGTGTGCAGTCACTGGCTAACATTAGGAAATCTGCTTGCCTTTTGTCAGAGGGTAACATTCCGAATTTTCATACTCGCTTATAGCTGAAGGCTAACATTGAAAATCAGTTACCTGCGCGAAGTAACAACTGAGAAATTTGTTTGCTCTATAAGTAAGAAAGGCTAAACATTGCGAATTGGGTTTGCATATAGCCAGAGGTTATTAGCCCTTTACATCCTTATACACCCATTCCTCGAAATAAATTTGACTATGATAGTTCAAGGGTGATGCCAGAATAGCTTGGCGTCTCAGGCGCCAAGCTTTTCTGGCACGACCCATGAACTAAAACGTTTGATCTATCTCCTAATCTGTAATATAGATTCACAGAACAATAAGCAAAATTAGTCATAAGATGCAATGGCTTAAGGAAAAAGTTGTAACCCTGAGAATTGTATTTGAGCTACAGACTAACGTTGATAAATTTGTTTGCCTGTCACCAACGGCTAGCATTGAGAAATTTGCTTATTCACTACGAATAAGTCGAAGACCAGAGTGTAGGTCAAACCACACTGGTTGCCTCCTTCGATTCGCTGCGCTTATAAGCGCAGCAAATCGAAAGAGACAACCAGTGTGGGATCAAACTTCACGGCTCACATGAGCTACGAATGTTGCACATTTCAGAAATTGTGTACAAAGCATACAAAGAACTTAAAACGTCTTAACCTAAGGGTAGCGCCTGATTAGCTTGGCGATTTTAAAGGTTCTGTATCTAGCTCAACGTACAGTGCCTGATTAGCTTGGTGCTTGGCCAGCGTTCACAGTCACTATTCCACCTTTTATGCTTGACGGAAAGTGAAAAAGTAAATCCATTGCATGTCCAGGCAAGAAGCTAATCACGTGCAACCCTAGAGCACTTGCGGTCGATCTATTTCCCTACCGTTGGCGATTGAAAGGAAAAGAACTTTCATTACGCATGACCTTTGAACAATCACAGTCAATCCATCTCCCTGGAGATTGCGACAGAGAGGTGAAAGAGTTAGAGTCTAAACAGCGTTTTGCTGGCGACCAAAAACTACACCCAGGGGAGGTAATGTCAGACACTGATTCCCGGAATTAGGCCCCGCAATACAACACAGAGGTAATTTGTGGTTTTCTGTCGGCTGACGGCGGAGCGACTGATCATTTGTTCAACCGACCTTCCGCCTTGTTGTCTCTCTAAGTCAAATACTCTTTCTAGCGCCAATGTCTTAACCCCTTGACTTGCGACTCACTGACATGGATTGCCATAGTGAAACGAACAATATCAAAAGTGTTAGTCGAAGCAAGACAAAGGCACTGATAACCTGTTGTATTTGCGAATTTTAGCAGTCAAAGCCCGCCCTGGAGCAAAATCGCTTTAAGCTTTACAGTGTATGGTGCTTTAAACAGTAGAGACAATGTTTGTTTTCAGACTGTATGTCTGGGAACAAACACGTCTTTTAGAGAGAGTGATTTATTTGTTGACGAACGTGTTTCCTGTGCACTTTGTGGGTGTATGAAGTGATGAAAGTGCCGACCCAGTAAACAAAGGTCTTCGGATCCACGACGCGGGCGTAGTGCGCGGGCCCACTGCAGCCGTCGTGGACCCCAAGACGTTTTGCTACTGGGGCCGTATGTTTTTAGCTCATAATCCTTGTACGTCTCATGCGCACCTAGATGCCTGGGCCGGTTGCGAAACACCACCCGACTGCAAGAGACAAAGAATCTTTTAAGTCCACGGAGACTCGTGGTTTTGTGTTTGTCTCTTGTCGGTTCAACTGTATGAAGTTGAATGAAATGCATGGATTTAGTTTATGTCTCATTTAAGCAGGTCAGTATTCCTAGGATGTTTGCGTCCGCTGGTAGTGAAACGGGTAGTCGATTTCCTTTGTTTACAAACGTGCTGCAGTCGCAGTATTGAGAATGTATATTTAGCTCGTCGTAACCCCGAGACATGATCGGACGTAGAGGTAGGATACATTGACTCGTTCGCGGCCAGCCGCATCCGGATGAGTTAAGACTCCGTGATGAACCCCATCAACGCCGGAACAGCGACCACCTTATAAATGCAAGAGGCATAGAACCTCATGAGTCCCCCACAGTCGTGGGGTTCATGAGGTTATGTGCCTCTTGTTGACTTCATTCACATACAGTAAACAGTTTATATCCGAAGTTTCTTATTGTCATTCACACAAAAAAGACTAGTGTTGTTATACTGACCTGAAGTGTGCTATATGAGAAGTCATTTACATAGAAAACAATAGGCATGACCTCTGAAATCGGTTTTGTTATATATCCTAACAGGGGCGGATCAGTTACCTCGGTGGGAGGGGGGGGGGGTGTGTTTCCAACTTTTTGTTTGGGACCTTCAACCTGATACAAAAAGGCATCCCTTCGTGTTATGACTCTCACCATTCGCCAAAATATCAAAGGGGAGGGGGAGGGGTGGGGGGGGGGGGGGGGGGGGAGACAGTGGAGACTTTCACCATTCACCCAAATATCAGGTTCCAAAGAGCTGACCTTGTTATGAGCGAAGTGTACTTACTGTATGGGGGCTCATGATGTTTTACGACTCTTTTTGATGGCCTCATTAACATCTGCGTTCCTCAAGCAGAACAGTCAACCCCTCCACTGACACTGGAAGCAGATTGTGCTTTTGAAATTACAACCTATATTATAATATTGTAAATTCAACGTCATTGATCCCCAGCCGTGAAAGGAATATGAACACAAAGCGGTTCCAGCAAGAGGTATATATCTCATGAGCCCCCGCAACTGCGGGGGCTCATGAGATATTTACCTCTTGCTTTTGAATAGTGTTCAGTTTTTTTCTCGGCAGTCAGAGGGTCAATGGGGCTTTCCATCTTTAGTGGCTTTAGACGTCAGTTCGTGTATAATTCATGACCACTGGCACTCAGAGATGGGCTTAGATCTGCGGCGCAGAAATGTGTCACCATGATGTCTTCACTCCCTAAACAAGCTGTTTACAGCTGCGGAGGGAGCATGTAAACATACATTGTGAACATTTCCAGGGTCATAATGCCCTGAAACGTTCGTCACTGGCCGCACAAGGTATACATACATCACGTAAGACGTCGACGCACAACTTGTTATGCCGTAGTAAACATACTTTTTGTATCGGTGAGAAGAGAATTAAAAAGGCATTTCCTAGGGAGACCTACAATGTATTGTCGCATGAATGAAAGAAAACTTGTACAATAGTTGTCGACTTTGACATGGGCTTATGAGTTGTTTTTTTGTTTTGCCTCTGGCTGGCACACGTTATATTCACGTCTCTTGGCTGGGTGAGGTTAGTTGGCATTGATTTGTGTAGTTTTAAAGACAAACATAATTAGTGTCCGCTAGCAGTGAAGCAGTGAAGGGGTTAACTCCATCACTAAAAGCAGACACTAATTTCGTGGCAGCGTTGCGACGCGTCAAGAAAAGATCTGCCTCTTTAACCGCGGATTTGTCACATTAACACGGGCGAGATTAACTCATTCTACCCCAGACACGCCACAGCAAGATAAGGATCGACCATAATAGTTCAAGGGTGATGCCAGAATAGCTTGGCGCCTATGGGCGCCAAGCTATTCTGGCATCACCCTTGAACTATCATGGTCGATCTGTGTCCTGCACTGCAGTGCAGTCTTCAGAGAACAACGGCCAAATTTGGGTATTTCCGTATTGTGGTAAAATGAGTTAAGACTAATACGAGTCTCAGACCTTCACAGCTACAACTAATACGAGTCTCAGACCTTCACAGCTACAGCTGACGGAACAAACACATTAATTATGCAAACCCTGTAGACGAACCATAAATCTGCAGGAACTCACACAGCCTGTCCAGGCCTCTCCATCTGCAAGAGGTATAGATGCTCATGAGTCCCTTCACGATGCAGGGGCTGATGATACTCAATGCCTCTTGCTGCGAAGGGCAATGTTACCCTTCTTCCTCTTCGTTTGCAGCTTATCGTTATTCAAGTTTGATAGGGAGAGATGTGGGGGTGGGGGGGGGGGGGGGTGGGGGCGGGGTGGGTGGGGGTGGTGGGGTGGGGAGGGTGGGGTGGGGTGGGCGTTGATAGGTTTGGCCTGGCCTTACCGATCCTCCGGACATGGTATGTCTAGAATATCCTTTGGCCATTCCTCCATTATATATGAATATGGAAAGCAAAGACGTATAAAACAAACAGAAAGATTGAAAAACGAGAGGAACTAATCACATAATATCTCCTGATTTCCCTTGCAGTCAAGTTTGAACGAGGTGATCTACAAATGGATAACTGGTCAGCAAGAAGCATAGATCCTCATGAGCCCCCGCGAATGCGGAGGCTCATGCGGATCTATGCCTCTTGCAGATAGCCATGGTTTGGCTTTCACTGCTGAAGTGACTAGAACGATTGACTGGACATTGGCAAATGATGGGTTCCGCTGGCTAGGCACGTCCAGACTCGCTGAGGAGTGGTCAGTAGTGTTATGACTTTCACCTCCAGGCCCAAAAGGGAAGGATACAGCACTGGCCACGAGCTACGCTGGAGTGGCTGGTACATTACGGCTGTATGACTTTCAGCCCCCAGGATAAAAATGCAGCGATACAGCCTGTGTCCACAAAGAGGGCTCTACACTACTGAACGCAGGCAATAAACTCTCTTGGGTACCATCAACCCATCAAGCGGCTTTGACACGCATCGACCATCATAATGCAAGGATGGTGATGACACTGATGGGAATGAATGTTGAAGTCCTGTCAGTATCCAAATGTCTCAGAACTGTACACTATAACAGTGAGGTTCCTTTGGAATGAATGTTGAAGTCCTGTCAGTATCCAAATGTCTCAGAACTGTACACTATAACAGTGAGGTTCCTTTGGAATGAATGTTGAAGTCCTGTCAGTATCCAAATGTCTCAGAACTGTACACTATAAGAGTGAGGTTCCTTTGGAATGAACGACTCGCAACAACGAACGAAAGGGAAAATCATGGCGGACAGACAACACTCCAAACATATCTTCAAGATGCATAGATCAACTCTTCGGGCTCATGGGGACCTGTGCCTCTTGGAGATATTTTGTAGTGTTGTCTATACCTATAGACCAACTTGACTGAGTTGGTTATCCGCCGTGATTTCGCTCTCGTTCGTGTTGGTAGTCGTTCGTTGCAAACGAAACCTTATTACTAGTCCAATGGTTTGGAGGATTTTATTCTTTTCATTATGGTTCTTGACTATCATTTAGCGTCTTTACAAAGACAGGATGATATCCCCCCCCCCCCCCAACAGGTTTCATATTTAAAATAGGCGTCAGTTACCGTCTTTTTCACTTGGTTTGTTTTGTTTCGTAACCGTACACTCGCTTTTGAGGAAGGTTCTTTCCAGAAGAACTTGGCACCAGTAGGCGCATCTATTTTCGCACAGCGCTTTAACTATCATAGTCTCTCTCCATCACTGTAATGTAAACTTCAGAAACAGCTCGCATTATTTTACACCCGTTCTCTCTAAGACCTGTCGAAGAACTAGTTACGCGGCAAACGCTGACGTGCCGTATTTTGAGATCTGACTGACGCAAAACCCTGAGAACACTGAACAAGAAAAAGGAAATTTCCATCGCCAGGAAGAAACTGACCATGGGTGAGTTGCATGAGTAAGCTTGGTCCTGCGCCAGCCAATAAGCATGTGCTCCGCAATAGCGGAGCACCATGGCTTAGTGGCTGGCGCAGGACTTGAGCTCATAATATAGGCATCTCGCCCTAGTTGTTTTGGCAGAGTTGAGCAAGAGATGAGGTACGCGCCTCTAAGATGTATTTCGATCATAGCCAATTCACCTTTATTTCCCCGTGCGACACGCATTCCTGTTAATCTTGATTATTCTTGTTGTCAACTTTTTCCATACAAAAGTAACTTCCAAGACTTTAATATTGCAGAGCTATGCAATCAACATTCGAGATTGCACAATCCTAGCTAATGAAATCCGACCAACGACAGCTTCTCTGCAACTGCAGAGGCTCATGCGAATGCACGCCTTTTATAAATGTGCCTGATCAGCTGTCTAGCGGCATGATGGTGATAGGGAACTGACATCATAATTGCTTACATCCCGCTTCCTCACACGTAGGTAATATTCTAGGGTTAAGCCAAATACTTAATTCTTCTCCTGCTAGATTACTTCCACGCCATATACCCTTTGTCATGAAATGGCCCCGAAGATCCCAAGAAATATTGTAATGCAGTAAATCCGTGATAGCGTAGATTGAAAATATAATGCAGACTGCTGAGTTTACTACCTCAATTAGTCTTTGCATGGCGACATAGGTAGGAGGGTTTTCAGATAAAGTGGGGCCTTCACACACACACACACACACACACACACACACACACACACACAAACACACACGCCATACACACACACACACACACACACACACACACACACACACACACACACACACACACACACACACACACAAACCGGGGGCTGGGTCCGGAAGTTCTAAAAACGTTGCACAGCAGTAAATCTGTAATATCAAAAGCTGAATTTCATGATGGCCACTGAGTTACAACCTAATCTGTCTTTATACGGGGGCGTAGGGTGGTTTTTAGAAGAAGTGGGGCCTTAACAACCAGGAGCCCATGTGGCTGCAAGAGAATGCCTCTTGCAAATGGACGGTTTAGCTGGGAAACTGCACACGACATATGAGCGGCCTCTCGTCTGCCCAGAACCCAGTCACTGGATAGATATCCTTGTTTGCCAACTATCAACGAGGCCCAGCAAGAGGCATAGATCCTCATGAGTCCCCGCGCCTGCGGGGGCCCATGAAGATCTATGTCTCTTGCTTTTTATGTGTTGCTCGGAGTGTCCCTACAGTGGAGGGGTTAAGGCTGAAAGCAGTAAAGGCGCAGATTCACAGACTATCACAGTTTCGGGTTTACCACACTTTAAACTAAAGCGACCTATGTCAGCCTCTCATCTGCCCATTAGTCCAGAATAAATAATAATAATAATTACGGTATTTATAATGCGCTTATCTTATAATAATTATAACTCTAAGCGCGCACTCACAACACGCGCACGCATGCGCACGCTTTAGACAACGACTCACGTACCACAAATAGTGAAATACATTACGACAGTCTGCTTAGGGTGGGGAGTGTGGTGGTATAGTGCTAGAACTGTTGAAAGAGGTGAGTTTTGAGGGCTCAGTCTTTGGCTCAACACACAACTACCGACCGGACATAGATTGGGACTTTTTGATCCATTGGCCTGCCAGCATGAAGCAAAGATAGATCCACATGAACCCTTGCGACTACACGAGTCTTATAAAGATCTGTGTCCCTTGCAGACTGAAGTTGCATGTTTCAATGAGAAAGAAAATGAAATTGGATCGATGAAGGGGAAATGAAGGGGAAAAAAAGTTATTTCCACAATTTTACGAGTGAGAACTTCCAGATTTCAGAAAAGTCATTGAACCGAGAAATCAGTTTGGTACCTGCTTGTGAATCGTTAGATTAATTTACACAATGACAAAAGACGTTAAATAATTCCAACATGAGTTCGTATTACGGTTACGACATCACATGATGGCTAAAAATTGAAACTGGCTTAAAGTGCCCAAAACCAATCTGTTGCTATGGCTACGCACACCGTTTACAATGTATTTGCGAACAAAAAAAGTAGGGCTGATAATCCTACTTTTTGGCGTAGCTTTCAATTAAATTTTAATTTTCACGCTTGACAGCTTTCATTATTCTCTGCCCATCGGTCACGTACATAGGCCCTATATATAACGTAACGTTTAAGATGTATGCGCACACAGCAGCAGCAGCAGCAACATCACCATTACTGCCACGACAGCAGCAGCAATAACAAAACCAAACCCTCAGTGTCCTAAATGAAAAAAAGACACCCCATCCACCCCAAAAACAACAACCACGAAACGTTAACAAAAACAGCAACTACAGTACAACAACAGCAAAAAACATGACACACAAGATTGAGGTCGTCATTAACGAGAAGGCCAACTAACGCATTCGAGACGTGCTGCACCTGGATACGCGGCTTTATGCCGCGCATCCGGATGCGGCACGTCTCGAATGAGTTAAGCCGTGCATGTCAACGCTGTCCCTACTGCTACGCTAGTATTCGAGTATTGATCAGCGTTCTTTGTCAGCTGTGATCCCCACTTCCCGCGCATGAATCATTATAGAAAGTAAGACTCCTACGAACGTGATCCCGTGCAAGAATCTTCAGGAAAAATTATATTCTTCGACGACAGCGCCTTTTTCAGCGACTGGCTTAATAATGAAACTTCGTTCCTCTTTTTTTTTTTCTGGAAGGAATTCAGTCTCACTGACATCACGATCAAAACTAGGTGTGCATCGTTGGGTTCCAAGAATGTCTCATGATTATTCTTAACCTTTATCATTCGGAATACACCAGCGTTTGAAATAAGGTTGACTAAAATAGTTCAAGGGTAGTGCCAGAATAGATTCTGGCATCACCCTTTTAACTAAAGCCATTGGTCTATATCTTATCTGTAAGTACTATAATGTAGATTGCTTATGGCAGTGTACAAATTTGAAGCTCTTAGCCTCAGTATGATAATATGGGTTAAAGTCTGAGAGACAAAAATTGTGAATGTGTGCTAATATGCAATTTAGGGGTAAGGGTGAAAAAAAAATCTTCGCCTTGGGAACACCAGTTGAAACAGGTGTCTCAGTCATCTCATGAGACCCAGGCAGCTTTCCTGTGATGGGCTGATGAGGATCTATGCCTCTTACAGCGGAACAGGAGTCTTTTAAAGCCGTTGTAATGGCCTTTAACACCTTGGGACTCGTGAACACATCGAGCTCAAATGCAGTAATTCAAGTTCCTATATAAAATGATGACTGTATTTGAGACAAACAAGAAGGATTTCATCCCAAAGTCTACCGTATTTTTTGGAGCTCAGATGCGTTTATCTTTTAGGAACATTCAGAGTTGTTCATATTTTTAGGCTTATTATGCTGATCCATTTCCCACCTCTCTAAGCCAACTTCTGATCAACACATGCGTCGGCGCACACAAATAAAGACGGCCACACGGCTTTTCCCGCCATTAGTACGCTCTGTGGGCTCGTGTAGCGACAGGAATCCATCTCCTTCTACTATATAGTTTTTTTCGTAAAAGAAAAATTAAAGTTATGTTAGCTGTTACAAATGACTCCGAAAAAGTGATGCAGAAAATTGTCTGATTTTCACACCTAGGGCATACAGGTCACAAGTGACCTAATCGTACCCGACAGCCGAGACAAACTGTAGGCTTATGTAACTACCGTATACAAGTAATCATGCGATTATTAATGAGAAGAATTTTTTTTTCGTAAAAAAAAGATTCAATTGTTTTAAGATTAAACCATTTAATTTGGGAAATTGATCCCCAAAACGTGAAAATATATATTTAATTTTTTTATATTTAATTGTCACTCAAAATGTTGTAGAGGTACAATGCTGGTTAACGAACTCATTCAATATGTCCCTTTTATCTAGCTACAAGCAAAATATCTAGTAAAAATAAGAAAAATTACGGACTCCAGCGTGAAACAACCGGTTTTTGTGAAACGGCCATTTTCTCGCCAATGAGCTTCTTAATAATAAAAAAATCGAAAAAAGGTCCCGAGATAATTCATTAAAAGACAATATCCTAAAATTTAAAGATTGTCCGCCCTCAAACGCGGGCTCTAGTCGCTGTCACACACACGCACGCACACGCACGCACGCACGCACGCACGCACGCACACACATACACACATACATCATACACACATACATACGGCGTTGGCGCCAGAAAGACGTTCTCTAGCAAGGTTTGCGTAGCTAGACGTGACGTCATTTTTATCTTGTTACTTTGCCAGAATTTCTGCCCCGCACGCCAGAAACGTCATGTGCATGCTCCGGAATGCCCTCCGACCATCCCCATTTCAAAGTCTGCCGTATTTTTTCAATACGGTGGATAAAAAGGTGATGCCAAAATAGCTTGGCTCCTCAACACGCCAAGCTATTCTGGCACCACCCTTGAACTATCATGGTCGATCTACATCTCGTACTTTGTTAGAGATGAATGGATTCGAGCAATTTCGCTTTTTTTCCACGATCATATTCACATGGCTGTCTCAGTACTCAGGGGTTATGATATATTGTGTACGGTCTCCGCCGCACTTTGGAAGTGTACTTATGCCTTTCTGGTATCAAGTATTTTCACCGTAGCATTGCATTTCAGATTTAGACCATTTGTTCATTTAATATTTCCTTCTAATGACATTTCTTTGCAATTCTGACATTTTACTCAAAGTTGTGACATGAAAGTCTCGGAGGACGCAGAAAATATTGACAGTCCAACCACCGAAAATCAAGCATCAATGTCAGTCACCCCCCCCCCCCCTTCCACCCCACCCCTTTTCCATTTTCAAACGTGCAGCACAAATAAACTGCGACTGTGATGCACACACATGAGAGAATCTCCACTGCCGTCTCCCCAACCCCCCCCCCCCCCCGGGTCTGCCCTGGGGAACTTGGGTGGGATTAACTTCCTTTTAGTTCCCAGGGTCACCCTGGTCAGCCCCACGTGGTGGGTTTTTCCCTCTATTCTGGGGCATGTGTTTCTGTCTACCCTTTGTCTATTCACCTGTAGTTTCCTTTGTTAAACTCTCCCTACTGTCTGCGCTTTCTGTAGCTCTTGATATTGGATGTATGTTGCTAAATGGTCTTAGGTTTATTTAGCGTATTAGGCCATCTGGCAACATAATTCAATATTCTGTTTGGTTGTGTTTTTTTCGCAAGCAGTCCAGGCACGTCCTGAGAAAGCGGTATTGTTGCTGTCGGAACGTTAAGCAATGTACAACCAACCAACCAACCAAGCGCTGTGATCATGCACAATCAGTCCTCAGATAATCATTGTCTTGATCATTCATTCATTTTCTGCGGCGAAGCAACACTGAGCAAACACAATGCCATAGATTGTACGGAACTTTAAAATAATCATACTGGTGTACATCCAGTCACGCGCATCGCCGACAATGTATCCCTATCTCAGTAGCAAACGTCTTCAGGCCCACGACGGTCACAGTGGGCCCGCGCACAGCCGGCTGTGCGCGGGCCCACTGCCGCCGTCGTGGCCCCGAGGTCTTTTACTTATTGGGTATACCATTCCCGCAAAGGTCTTTATCAGATCGCATTACAACCAATGGGCACTTGACCTTTGTGCTGAGCTGGTATACCTTGCCCTGTACAGTGGGTAATGTATCCAGATGTACGCTTCATTTTTGTACCATATCCGTTCAACTGCTCAACTGTCCGGAGACCAGGTCACATAAATTTGGCCAGTTCAGGCAGTAAGAGGACCGGTGTTTTTAAAAATAATTTTTGCCTTGTTTGAAATGTTGTAGTAGGGCTGAATGTTAAAATTTGCTGGAAATTTCTGGTTACATGAGAGGAGACATGTTTGGTGCTTTGATTCATACCATCCTGAGCTTATCCAGTAGACAATTGTGGGCCTATGTTGAGTTGCCGTTGACGTAGTGATTTGAGGGGCACGCTGATTTCAGCTGTGCTTGGGTGTGGGGTTGGTAAGGAATCGGGTTCATAGCCAAGAAATGAGACTGTCAATGTGCTGTTTTTATTGTTATTTTGTGCATGGCAAATGTGCAGCTGGTGGGCAGTAGTGTTTTTTAGGGGATTGAAATATTAGGGGATGCCTGGGACTGACTATGGCTAAGAGACTGTACAGTACGGAAACAGCACTGTGTACCGGGACCACCAAATCGCCCAGTTTTGTTCTTCACCATGTTAGGGATGCAGCTCGACCAACGATTAGGCAGGAGCTTAACCCGTTCAGTGCCGAGAAAATTTGAACACACCCAACTGCAAGAGACATAGATCCTCATGAGCCCCCGCAGTTGCGGGGGCTCATGTGGACCTATAACTCTTGTTGACACTCTTTGAATCCATGTTCCTAGACAGCTATGGTTTGTTGATGTTGAATTGATGAAGACTGCAGAAGCACAGTTTCCGTCAACGGGTTGAGCAGCTTTTTTTCTAGGTCCTCGGGAGCCTGTGAACCGTCTCTGATGTATCCTCAGGAGTCCCTGCACACTGAGAAATCCTTCCGAGCCCGTACAGTATTAGATGATTTGTCAAAGCTCATACGTCTCTTATAGTTCATGGGATCATAAGGATCTAAGTTCAGTTTACAAGTGGCCTAGAATCTCCAGGACAAAGTGCTGCCAAGAATCTTATATTGTGTACGTGCGTACATACTCCTGATATGAGGATCTCTTTGCGTGCACTACCTGTTGATGGTCACTTAGGCGACAATACTTTTAATAATCTTTTATTCTAAATATTTACATAATGGTGAATAAGTGTGTTTTGATGCATGGGTTCCTGGGGATCTTATAATCCGTATAAATATGATCATAAAACGAATTACTGGGGAATGGGGAATGTAGAATGAGAGCTTTTTTTTTTTTAAGCTGCAAAGATTCACGAAAATATAATGACACAGCTCATTAGAATTTCTCTGATTGTATGGGCTCCTGAGGATCTGTCAAACTGCAGAAGATGAGATAACTCTGGAATCATGGGCTTCTGAGGATCTATCAGGCTGCGTTAGCTCCTGCCTAACCTTGGTCGAGATGTAACAGTCAGCTTCTTCTGCACCTGTCCGTGCGCCCTGGTTGGGACGAAGCATTCACAGACTGAAAAGTGGCACTGCCATCAACATGTGATTTGTATACACTGTTCGATTAGCCTCTTCCGTGAAGTGGTGTGTGTGTGGAGAATGAGAGAGAGAGAGAGAGAGAGAGAGAGAGAGAGAGAGAGAGAGAGAGAGAGAGAGAGAGAGAGAGAGAGAGAGAGAGAGAGAGAGAGAGAGAGAGAGAGAGATGATGATGAAACTTTATTTTTCAACGGTAAAAAGTTTTGACAGAAAACAAATCGTCATTTTACAAACTTGCCGTTGCTAACATCTACAGGATAAAAAAGAAGGGAAACTATAAAATATATATGTACATACAAAACCCAATAGCATCATTTTATACAGAAAAAATAATAATACTCATCACACACACATGCACAGACGCACGCACGCGCGCCGCTCACACATACATCCACACGCACAAACAAACACGAGCACACACACACACGCGCACACACATATAAAAACCATCTGTATGAAATACGTGAGGTACAGGAAATATTACAGTACCTGAGAAACGTACTAAGTCTGACTCATCAGGTAATCAAAAAGTTTTGTTTTAAAACTTCCTGTTGATGTAATAGTTTTCAAATGTGCAGGGATGGAATTCCAAGCAAACGGACCAGAGAATGACATACTAGTTTTAAAAAGGTCAATTCTTGGCAGTGGTAGGGGTAAGGTATTGTTTCTTGAGGTCCGTTCACGTTCTTGGTGAGATATAAATTTAGTGGTTAGATACTGGGGTGTCATATTATTCAGTATCTTATGCATATAGACGCATTTGTTTAATGTAAGTTGCTGACGTAGACCGAGAATGTTTAAATATCTAAATTTGTCTGTGGTAGGGATGGGGCGTCTATCTATCATTTTTACAGCTCTTTTGTATATGGAGTTTAATCTCTTCATGTGGACATCACTGCAGCCGTCCCACACTGTGGAGACATAATCAACATGGGACTTTATATGAGCATGAAAAAACAATTTACGGGTATTTGTATCCGTTACATGTCTAAGCTGGGACAATAAGAAAGTGTTTTTAGCAATGGTCTTACAAACAGCATTTATATGGGTCTCCCAGCACAGTTGATCATCAACATGTATTCCTAAGAATTTACGCTCAGTGACTTGTTCAACAGGTTCAGCGTTTAATTGTAATTGTAATGGCTGTAGTCGGCGTTGATGTTTTTGCCGCGTGGCGATTAAGATACTCTTTGTTTTTGCTGGGTGAAGAACCATATGGTTCTGTCTACACCAGTCAGATACCTCATTGAGACTGCATTGTAAACTATGGCTAATGTCCGTCGTTTTTTTGCCAGAAACATGAAGACTCGTATCGTCAGCAAATAGATTACAATTAACGTCAGAATTAGTGATATGCAACGGTAGATCATTAATAAATAGTATGAATAGAAGAGGGCCCAAAATAGATCCCTGGGGGACGCCGTATTTTACATTTCCTTGCTTAGAGTATCTTCCATGGGCGTACACCATTTGTTTTCTGTCTTCGAGATATGATCGGAAGAATTCTATAGCGGTTGCGTCCAAGTGATAAACTGTTAGCTTATTTAGGAGAATGTCATGGTCCACAAGGTCAAACGCCTTTTTAAGGTCTAAGAAAACTGCTCCTGACATCAGGCTTTTATTGATTGATTCCAGCCAGCTGTCTACAATATGTGTCAGTGCTGACTGACAAGAATGTTTCGGTCTAAAACCAGACTGGTGAATATTAAGTAATTTACCTTTTTCCAGAAAATCAAGGAGATGTTTTTGAATGTGCTTTTCAAGGGGTTTTGACAAAGCTGACAGAAGGGAGATTGGACGATAGTTATTAATATCTTCAAGATCTTTTGATTTAGGGATTGGGATTACCTTTGCTTCTTTAAGAATGGTTGGAAATGTACTTTGCTTTATGCAGAGGTTGAAAATATATGTTAGTGATTCTACTGTATACGGTAATGAGATTTTTAGGGTTTCATTATCAATACCATCAATGCCAGCAGACTTTTTGTTGGGCATGCTAGAAATATATCTGCCGACTTCCGCAACTGTAATATCAGGGATGGTGAAAGTATTTGATATAGTTGTTTTTTTTAAAGTGTTCTCTGAGAGAACTCGGCACTTCATACGGTTTACTGTTATTTGCAGCTGACAATGCCAATATTTCGGCTGTCATTAAGAAATGGTTATTTAATATATCAGCTGACATATGAGATGGGATTTCGGGTGCTGATTTACCCTTTGTTATGACGTTCAGAGCTTTCCAAACAGATGCCGTGTCCTTTTTGTCTCGAATCATTTGTTGGAAAAAAGACTTCTTAGACGCTCTAACTAAATATTTGACACGATTGCGTTGTGTTTTGTATTCTTCGTACTTTTGCTCTTTTTTCAGTTTGTCTCTAAATGACATGGCCTGCTTGATATCCGCTGTTAACCACGGTGGTATGGTGGAATGTTTAACTCGTTTTTCACGTATTGGCGCATGTTTATTGAGTACACTGAGAAACAGATCCATCCAGCACGACAAGGCACTGTCAGGAGATTGGTGATCATAAACCTCAGTAAACGAAGCATTGTGCAGGTCCCACAGAAATTCGTCTTTATTAAAGTGTTTAAAGGAGCGATATTTTATAGTTTTATGTCTTTTAGTTTTTTGCTTGTCTAGTTTCATGGAGACGTTACAACATACTGGGTTATGATCGCTAACAGCTAAGGAGGGAACCTGCACATTTGATATTGTATCGTCATTTGTCAC
>BTPG01000049.1:0-47500 GCA_036245525.1 Semisulcospira habei | reverse complement strand
TAAACCTACAGTTTGTCTCGGCTGTCGAGTACGATTAGGTCAATTGTGACCTGTATGCCCTAGGTGTGAAAATCAGACAATGTTCTGCGCCACTTTTTCGGAGTCATTTGTAAAACAGCTAACATAACTTTAATTTTTCTTTTACGAAAAATACTATCTTCTCATTAATACCCGCATGATTTTACATGAATAGTGTTTGCATAAGCCTGCTGTTTGTCCCGGCCCTGGGGTTGGATTAGGTCAAATTGTGACCTGTAAGCTCTAGGCGTGAAAATCACGGCAGCAAGAAAGTTGCAAAGTTGATTCTCTGATACGTCAAATGTTGGTACTGCGATAAGTGACGTATAACATCGAGTCGTCACTATCCTCACAGCGACGTGGGACTAATGATGCCATGACGTGATGCTTGAAGTGACGTCATTTCGCTGCTCGTGCTATTCTTCTTCTTCAGAATAGCTATGCTACGCCAGACCACGGAGCTTACGAATGGCGGGAATTGCCGTGTGTCCGTCTTTATTTCTGTGTGGAGTGTGTGTGGATCAGAGGCGGGTGGGTCAGAGTAGAAGGAGATGGATTCCTGTCGCCACACGAACCCACAGAGCGTACTAATGGCGGGAAGCGCCGTGTGTTCGTCTTTATTTGTGTGCGCCGCCAACTTGTGTGTTGATCAGAGGTTGGCTTAGAGAGGAGGGAAATGGATCAGCATAATAAGCCTAAAAATATGAGTCAACTCTGAATGTTCCTAAAAGATAAACGCATCTGAGCTCCAAACAATACGGTTGACTTTGGAATGAAATCCTCATCTTGTTTATGTACAGGATAGCCTGCTCACCCACTGTCACCGTGGCTGTGTCAGTTTATCATTGAAGTGGGTGTTATTGTACCTATTTATACAGATCTATAAGTCACACCGCTCTCATTCTCAGTGCACTTTATATTGACCCCTTGCATAGGGTGTACAGGCAAAAGCTGGAGAGAAGATTCTGTTGCTGAATTAGTGGAGGTTACCCCCAAATACTGACTGATTTGGTCACGTCAGTGTAAACCGATTCATGACATTATATTAAATTGAGCAGCATTTTGCTTGATATAGTGCCGATAACAGGCAGAGTGTCACGAGACCCGAATCAAAATGTCCGACGAGGACTGACATTTTGATCGGGTCAAGTAATCACATCCGTATGTTTTCGGCACTATATCAAGCAAATTGCTGCTCAATATAATGTATGTACCCAGTCCAAAACTAAAACTTTACCGGCTTCGCTTCGTGCCCTCCACGCTGTGCGACCATTTTAGGCGGCCTCTTTGCATACCGAGACTATAATGCATACCGAAACAAAACATACAGTTTAATTCATAAGCACAGTTTAGCAATAAAACACCCATAGCAGCAATGTGCATAATAACGTGAGAAAGAAAAGAAAAAAGTAGCGAACAAACAAGAAAACATGATTCTACTATAGGTGCTATGGGAAGCAGACGACAGTTTTGTTGACGCAAGGGAGCTAACTGTAAAGAGATTTTGAGCGTTTGGCTGTTCCGTCCAACTCCTACGCTAATACAGTTCCGGATATACTGATTTGGAATGTTGCATTTCGCGACTCTAGTTTGCGTTACATATCTACAACAATGAAGGTTTCACGTTATTGGTTAGTGTCTTTATCCTTTTGTACTCGTTGCATCGCTTTTTATCACGTTCAAAGCGAGTGCCGAAGCACACGATGGCAGCGGTGCACCGTACACGGACGAGAAAAAGTATCTTCGGCATTGGCCGGCCGTGAAGAACGGCAAGTTTAAAATTAATTAAAATGTTAACGTTGTCATAGTTGAAGAACATGCATTAGTGCTGCAGCACAACAGTATTTTGTGATTTATTTCGTAAGACCCTGGCTCGAGAATCCATCAACAACTTTCAGATGGGCCAGGGCCGCCGCAAAGCTTTTCGGGAAGGCCGGAAAGTATATTGAGCAAGCTCGTGAATCATTAGTTTGCTTGTTATACAATATATCAGTACATGTGTCAAAGAAGAGAAAAACATATGGAGTGGGTCATCATCATCAGTCCCTTGCCCGAACTGGGCGTTGGGGGGACTGAAAGGCAGCAGCAACAGACAGTGCTCTCCACTGAGTTCTATTTTGGGCGGTGGCAAGCAAGTCTGGCATCTTGAGTTCGGTCCATTCTTTTATGTTTGCGACCCAACTCTTTCTCTGACGACCTCGCCGACGACTTCCTTCGAGAGTGCCTTGGAGGATAGTCTTGGACAAGGTGTTGTGTCGGGTCACGTGGCCAAACCAAGCAAGCTTGCGCCGTTTCACGGTTGCCAGAAGGGGTTCATGTGGGCCCACCAAGGAAGTGACGATGCTCCGTACATATTCGTTAGTCTTGTGCTCGCGGTACGAGATGCGGAGCAACTTCCTCAGGCACTTGTTCTCAAAGGCCTGGATTTTCTTTTCTGAGTCTGCAAGCAGTGTCCAAGTCTCACATCCGTAGAGTAGAATAGACACTACGAGGGACTTGTAAAGCCTGTACTTGATGGTGAAGCTGACGGAGTTACTTCGCCATATCCTGTCCAGCCTGGCCATTGCGGATGTTGCTGTACCTATCCTGATACGGATCTCTGCTATGCAACTACCGTCTTTGGACAGGGTGGCTCCCAAGTACTTGAAGCTATTGACCTCTTCTAGCTTCTGGCCGTTCATGTGAATGTTGCTGCTGCTGTCGCTTGTGGTGTTGATCATCACTTTGCTTTTATCCGTACTGATCTCCATGCCATAAGACCCTGCGCTACTTGAAAGTTTGTCTGTCAGGTTTTGGAGCTCACTATTGCTGCCTGCCATGAGGTCAATGTCGTCTGCGAATCGAAGATTGCACAGGGATCTGCCACCAATAGAGATTGAAGTATGGTGGTCGTGGAGGGTTTCCTGCATGATCTTCTCCAGGAATATGTTGAAAAGGACAGGAGAGAGCAGGCATCCTTGACGGACACCGATCGTCGTCCTGAAGAACTCGCCTGACTGATTGTTAAGTAGAACCGCGCTGCAGGCGTTCTTGTAAAGCGCTTCTATCATTTGGATCAGTCCCTCCTCTATGTTGAACGATCTCATGACTTGCCAGAGTCCGTCGTGCCAGACGCGATCAAATGCTTTCCTGAAATCAATGAAGTTGTGGTAGAGTTCGCGCTGATGCTGCAGATGTTTCTCGATCAGGACGCGGCAGTTGAAAATCTGCTCTACAGTGCTTCTTCCAACTCTGAAGCCAGCCTGTTCTTCTGCCAGCAGTTCCTCGGCGAAAGTTTTGAGGCGGTTGAGAATGATTCTAAGCATTACTTTGCTAGGGTGACTTATCAGACTGATAGTTCTGTAGTTCTGGCACTGTTTCAGGTTTCCTTTCTTGGGGAGCGGGATCACTAGAGACTGTGTCCATTCTACTGGCCATTTCTTTTGCTCCCAGATCTTTTGACAGAGTGTAGTGAGGACCTTCGTTGTTACTTCTCCTCCATGTTTCAACAGTTCAGCAGGTACGTTGTCTACACCTGGAGACTTTCCTCCCTTCAGGCCGCGTACGGCTGCTTCCACCTCTTCAGCTAACACTGGCAGGTCTTCAGCCTTCCTGGCCCCAGCCTGGTTGTTTTGGAGGATGCTGGTGTCTGGCTCAGCCTTGTAGTTATACAAGTCTCGGCAGTACTCAGTCCATCTGTTTAGTACAGCAGTGTTTTCCGTAAGGAGTTGGCCGCTGCTGTCTTCGATGACTGTGGCTGTTCGCTGTTGAGTCTTGGTGAGGGTCCTTAGCGTTTCATAAGCCTTCTTGCTGTTGCCGTTTGCCATGCCCTCTTCCACGCTACAACACTGGTCTTCAATCCAATCTTCTTTGGCTTCTTTTATCCTCTTCCTGATCTTCTTGTTGACAAGTCTGTACTTGTTTGCTGCTGTGAGGTCTTGGCCTCTCTTTTTCTTCCAGGCTCTCCTCTCATCACAGAGATCGAGGATGTCCTCGGTGACCCAGGGCTGTTTGCGCTTCCTCTGCTTCCCCAGCACTTCTTCTGCTGTAGAAAGTAACACCTCTTTTATATTTCCAGCAAGGGTGTCTACGTCACAGTCCAAAGTAGCCAAGGCTGCAAATCTGCCTCCCACCTGGGCTTGGAAGAGCTCTTCTACTTCCGGGTCTTTTAGCTTCTGGAGGTCGAATCTGATGCGAGGGCTCTTGCTATCTCGTTTCAATGCCAGCTTCAACTTGAGGCTAGTAAGGACGAGGTTGTGGTCGCTGCCAATATCAGCGCCAGGAAAGGACCTCGTTTGTGCTTTGTTAACGCTGGATTTGAATCGTCGAGGCAGCAACTGGTTATGGACCAGGCCTCCTGGCGATTGCCATGTCACTGTTCTTGACTTCTTGTGTGGATGGAGGGTATTAGCAACGGTGAGACGGTGACTCTGTGCGAACTCTAAAAGTCGCAGGCCTCTGTCGTTTGTTTCTCCAAGGCCAAACTTGCCAGCTGTTCCTGCCCATTGTTGGTAGGCGTCAGGGCCGATCTTTGCATTCCAGTCACCGAGGACAGT
This sequence comes from Semisulcospira habei, assembly GCA_036245525.1. Lineage (NCBI taxonomy): Eukaryota > Metazoa > Mollusca > Gastropoda > Semisulcospiridae > Semisulcospira > Semisulcospira habei. The sequence goes on along the minus strand of BTPG01000049.1, from coordinate 42,947 downwards.
CAGAATGTCTTTCTTAGGTGTTTTCTTGATGATGTTGTCCAGTTGTTCGTAAAATTCTTCTAATTCTTCATCATCATGATCTGCTGTTGGAGCGTATACTTGAATGATAGTGATGTTGTGCGGTCGGGCGGAGATGCGGATGGAGATTAGTCTGCTTGACACGGGGGTGCAGCTGATGACAGTTCCAGCCACCTCTTTCCTTACGATAAAAGCTACGCCATGTTCGTGCTTGGTTTCTTTTCCGCTGAACCAGATTTTATGGCCTTCATCTGTTGTTGTTTCTCCGAAGCCTGTCCATCGAACTTCTGCAAGTCCTACAATGTCCCAGCGATAGCGCTTCAACTCGTGGGTGAGTTCCTTCACTTTGCCGCACTAGTAGAGTGTGCGAACGTTCCAGGTTCCGATAGTTATTCCTTGCGTGGGCAGCTTGATGGTGGGTTTGGTTCCAGTAACACACTTGTCGCCCCCACCCTGGAGACCTCCAATGGGGTGCGCGGTCGTTGGTGATCCGGGCCCCGACCGATCCGGCATGTTATTCTTATTCTGTTGCTTGTCCATCAGTCCTTTCAATGGGCTTAGGCGAACTTGGCGGCGCCCGTCTCCTCTCCAAGTATTTCAACTGACTGAGAGACGCGTCAGCCCCTCACAACGTTTCGCCCGCCAGCAGAAGCGGTTACCGGGGTGTGGCTAGGTAAAGGACCTGGAGCCAGCTGTGAGAGTTGAGTGCCATGTGAAGACCAGTGCTCCCGCCTGCCCCAAGAGGCGCTGCTGGCTGAAAAGTCAAAGGTACTACTTCTCCATGAACACTCTACACCCCACGGAGTGGGTACATACAGTTATAACTGAGGATGGCGTTGGTCAAGTCATGTAAGAACACTTTATTCATCTCACACAGGGGCAATTCAAATTTGAACGGTCCGAAGACCATTCATTCACCGTGAATATACGAAGTTTACACCGGCTGACACTGTGTTTCAGTGACCGATAAATAAAACCTCCTCTGTTCAGCCCGACACGTAATTGCAATGAACCACGTTGTTACATCACATGTCTGATATTGTTTGAACGTTGTTGACACTTTCTTATCGACTGAAAAGAAAAGGGGAGACTGCCAGTGCTTTTACCTACTTTACTTTGTAATCTTTCTTATCGACTGTAAGGTGTGCACTAAACTTCGTCAGTGTAAGTGGTATGAAGCGATAACCCGACTAACAACTGTTTGTACATTTCCTTGACTGTGACTGGGTTGTGGAGCGGCAGATAGGTTGGTCCTCAGTGACCAAAAAGTGGAGAAAAGTAGATTTGTCGTGAAGCGTGGAAACATGTAGTTTCGTAATTCTGCGGTTGTAAACTGGCACGAAAGATACCTTTCAGAATCTGTTGTTTTCGACCTCACCGCGATGTGTTCATCAGTTGTAGGGCTATCAGGAGCTCTCGACCCCATAATTTCGGACGGACATCAGTTTTTTAAAAATAAATACACCGTATGTCAGCATTCATACTGACGTACATCGTATTATTTGGCGTTTTAGTGAAAGCATTTGGCATGACTGTCAAAGCCGCTTGTGAAGTGAGCGTTATCATTTCACATTGTGTTGAAGTGCAGTTGTAGCAATAATTAGCATGTTGTACCGACCCGGCACTGACGAAAAGCGTTTATTCATTAAGAGGGAAACAAACAGCTCTCTGGATCGCCCAGCTTTCTGTCGGCTATCACATGATTTCGAACTCAACCCTCTTACGGCAAGGCAAACGTTTTACACACAGGACTCTCATTCACTAAGATGTATGATGGGATTTGTGAACATCTATAAACAAAATTATTGTTGACGAATCATTAAGTGCAGTGAAATGTAATCATGAAAATACAGGATTTTGCAAGTGGTCAGTGACACCCCTTGCCATTAACCTCCTCCCACCAACTCCACCACCCAACTTAGAACCATAGTTTAAAAAAAAAAAAAAAAAAAAAAAAAAAAATATATATATATATATATATATATATATATATATATATATATATATATATATATATATATATATATATATATATATATATTATTCATTACTTATAACAAAGGCGTCGCCCAAGCCAAAAAATGCACTCAATCAGAGTAGCTCCAAGGGACATAATTTTTCAATAAATTCTGAGAATGCTGTGCTAATGCCATGGAAATCCAGGCTGGTAAGCTTGCATTGTGTCATCAGGACATCAGCTGTCCTTTTGTGACTGCATCGCTTATTAGATCTTTTGAGCCTTCCACTGAACACCTACTACATAAAGTAATAGGGACTACCCCCAGGCGCCCCGCAACCCGCTGGAGAATATCCAGTCCTCCCCCCGAGAGGGGAGGCTAGTGCATGAATATTCCCAAACAGATCTTGGACCTGCTGGATAGATTTAAGATTTTGCAAAATCTTAAATCTATCCAGCAGGTCCAAGATCTGTTTGGGAATATTCATGCACTAGCCTCCCCTCTCGGGGGGAGGACTGGATATTCTCCAGCGGGTTGCGGGGCGCCTGGGGGTAGTCCCTATTACTTTATGTAGTAGGTGTTCAGTGGAAGGCTCAAAAGATCTAATAAGCGATGCAGTCACAAAAGGACAGCTGATGTCCTGATGACACAATGCAAGCTTACCAGCCTGGATTTCCATGGCATTAGCACAGCATTCTCAGAATTTATTGAAAAATTATATATATATATATATATATATATATATATATATATATATATATATATATATATATATATATATATATATATATATATATATATATATATATATATATATATATATATATATATAATATATATATATATATATATATACCTACCTTATGTGTGCTACTGGACTTACATTTATGGGCCGATTTCGATATTTATGTGTGTGTGTGTATGTGTGTGTGTGCGTGCGTGCGTGTGTGTTAGTGTGTGTGTGCGTGTGTGTGTGTGTGTGTGTGTGTGTGTGTGTGTGTGTGTGAGTGAGATAATCAAGGATAGTTACGCAATAGACCTGGGACATGCCAAAAATCCTTATGAGAATTTGCCTCCAGTTTGTTACCAAAACAACAAAAAAAAAAAAAAAAAGAAGAAAATATCGTCTACTCTGACCTATTGTACAGTGATATTCGTACTTTTAACTAAGGACCGTAAAATTTGTTGATGCATCCTAACTTTGTTGTAATTCCGGCACCTTTCTTTTGTTAACTCATTCTACACCAGACACACCACAGCAAGAGGTGATCGACCATGATAGTTCAAGGGTGATGCCAGAATAGCTTGGATGGGCGCCAAGCTATTCTGGCACCACCCTTGAACTATCATGGTCGATCTGTGTCCTGTACTGCACTGCAGTCTCCAGAGGACAACGGCAAAATTTGGGGATTTCGGTCTTGGGGTAGAATGAGTTAAAGCCAAACACTGCGTGACTTGTAAGCGAAGTGTGCTGTATATTTTCTAAATTGTCTATGATTCTGACGGTTACGGCTCAGGGTCATAAGGTCCAAAATCACAGACCAGCCCAAATCTAGATCTTCAGGCCGACGACGGCTGCATGTGGTCCTAGGACCTTTGCGTACTTGAATACCTTTTTTTTTCTCTTGGAAAATAAAGATTTATTGTCATTGCCGGTCACGCACTAGTTGTATCCCTCGATTCGCTCGGTTGATCTGTGGAAGAATTTGCTGACGTCTTGGTGCGCGGTGTTTAAAGCATACTATACAGCGTACACCAGCAGATGTGGCCACTTTTGGCCGGTTTGCGGTGAACAGACCGACAATGGCGATTGAACGTGTGGTCAACGATATCTTTCATGAATACAGCCCAGGGGCCAGTTGCATGAGCGAGCTTAGTCCTGCGCCAGCCACTAAGCAAGGTGCGCGGCTATAGCGGCGCACCTTGCTTAGTGGCTGGTGCTAGACTAAGCTCGCTCATGCAACTGGCCCCAGATCTTAAATTGAAGACGAAGCAGAGGGAAATATCGAACTATCTATGTGACGATACACATGACCAGTTAGTTTCTTTGCCAGAAGACTATAACCCATGCAAAGTACACACAACACTATCAACAAAAGAGCGCCTCCGCGGCCAAGAAAGTAGTTTGTCGTTTTGAAACCGAAACTGATTTTTTTGTTTTGTTGGTGATACTAAATATTTAATTTTTCTGTGTAATCAAACTCTTCTGCGAATTTGTAAGGAATTGAATGATCAATGGAGGCGCAAAACTTATTATAACATTGAATTGTACAGATTCACGCAGTTTGGGGACTAGTTGTGCCAGAGATCAGCGCAGCAATCGAGGGAGACAGCCAGTGCGTGCCGGTCATTGTACATTTATCTCATTACATATGTGCTCCAGATGACAGCAGCAGCATCTGCCAAGGCAGCGCCTCGCTTGCTACAGTCGCAAAAATCCTCGGACAAGGATGAACAGATTGAGAACCAACTGCTGCAGAAACAGGTGTCGAGTCCGATTCGCACGTGCGCTGTGCTGTGCATGTCCTTCCTTTTCGCATACACGGCCAACTTGGCGATACAGAACCTGCAGAGCAGTCTCAACCAGGCAGCAGGGCTGGGGATCACTTCGTTGGCCGTTCTCTATGGCGCCATTATAGGTGAAAATGAATGAATAAATAAATAAATTAATTAATACAGAGCAGTAAAGTAATAATGTGTGCTATGTGGAGTTTGACGTTCTCGCTATTTATGATAATCATGTTCAACCCCTTCCCCGCCATTGTACGTAGGCCTACATTGTAAGTACGTTTTTTGTTTATGAAATCTTGGCTCATTCAAGACCGGCCAAAAGCCAACACCGTCCAAGGAATATGGATACAAATTGGTCTAAGCAAGAGCATTATCCAAGAATACAAATAGGTCTAAGCAAGAGGCATAGATCCTTATGAGTCCCCGCAGTCGCGGGGGATCATGAGGATCTAAATCTCTTGCAGTTGGATGTGTTCACCTTTTTCCTAAGCAGTGAAGTGGTTTTAACTCATTCTACCCCAACACCGAAATCCCCAAATTTTGCCCTTGTCCTCTGAAGACTGCATTGCAGTGCAGGACACAGATCGACCATGATAGTTCAAGGGTGATGCCAGAACAGCTTGGCGTCCATAGACGCCAAGCTATTCTGGCATCACCCTTGAATTATCATGGTCGATCCTAATCTTGCTGTGGGGTGTCTGGGGTAGAATGAGTTAAAGCGAGCTTCTCCATGATGGGCTTGCATTGCCAACATTCGCCGATACGTGTTATCAATTAGGACCTTTCTACCCTTCTTTTCACAATTCATGCGAGTAGGCACATGTACCAAAAGTGAAAAGAGAAAAACAGTTTTTCATTTTACAACATTCAGACTTTCTATATTTAGCCCTTTTGTGCTGCATTATGGGAAGACGTACTATGAACATTTATGAAAAGATATTACGAACTATTAACTCATTCGCGGCCAGCCGCATCCGGATGCGCCTGGCCGCAAATGAGTTAACCCGTTGTTGCCTTAACTCATTCTACCCCAAGACCGAAATCCCCAAATTTTGAAGTCGTCCTCTCAAGACTGCGTTGCAGTGCAGGACACAGATCGACCATGATAGTTCAAGGGTGATGCCAGAATAGCTTGGCGCCCATAGGCGCCAAGCTATTCTGGCATCACCCTTGAACTATCATGGTCGATCTTTATCTTGCTGTGGTGTGTCTGGGGTAGAATGAGTTAAGCAGGACCATTTAATAATATCAATTCTTTTCAATGTAGCGCGAAATATAACTACCACGCCTGTCTCCACCCTTTATGTGTTTGTGCGTTATACGTGCACATATCAGAGTCCGAAATAGCTCAGGTGGTTAAGCGTCGGAGCAAGAGAGCGAAGGGAATCGCCTGGTCGTGGGTTCGAGTCCCCGTCCCGGCCCCGGTAGCTGGACTCGCAATCCTGGGGAAAAAAAGACGGGCTTGTTCCATAGCATGTCCGTTGAAAGGTCCTGGTAAAACAAAGTGGCACAGTTGCAGTGCGCCGGAATTGATCAGTGTTCAGGTCGTACTCCATAGGCAATAGATTTCCCTGTCCCCCATAACCCGCCCGTCAGGGCCGTCCATGATCACCTCGGTGCTGTGGACGTTAAACCCGAACTAACCGACGTGCACATAAATGTCAATGCCAAAAGAAAATCAGCAAAAACAATTATATGCTGGTCTGATATTTTAGACGTTAAAAGCTGAAAGCCGTAACGTTCAAAATCACAGACCAGCACACGCTTTATCATAATGTAGGGTAAATGCATGAAAGGAAAAAAAAAAAAAAAAAAAAAGGCGTTTTCAGTCGTACAATGAATGACTGACTTTTGCATGACTCCGTCGTCAGTCGTGGGATTCACGGGTGTTAATGCGACGAACAGGGGGCATTGATCCTCGTGAGCCGCCTGCAAACTTCTGGGGCTCATCTGTTCTTCTTGCACAGTAGCATACATTTCTAATGTGAGGCAGAACCTCTTTTCAGCGACCACCCTTATGAGGGATCACTGTCGTTAAAGGCCAAATTTAAGCCGGTGGCTGTAGACACCTGACTGATAGTCTTTAACCCATTACTTCCTTAGGCTGATTTTTTTAAAAGAAAATTGCTTAATGTCCTATGAAGGCTACATTACAGATCAACCATTTTAGTTCAAGGGTATTGCCAGAATAGCTTGGCGCCTCAGGCGCCAAGCTATCCTGGCACCACCCTTGAACTATCATAGTCAAATTAATTTCAAGCAGTAGTGTATCAGGATAAAAAGGGTTAATAACATATGACACTTTTTTCGCCCTTCACGAATTATCTTGAGAGTGCACCTGTCTATTAAGAGCATACTATTCTTGCAACAACAAAAAAAGAAGTGTGGTTTGCTCAAAATAGGTTGTGTTGTACTTCGGTTCCAGTGTTCGGCGCCCTATCGCCAGTCATCATCCGCATCATCAATGCCAAGCGAACGCTGATCATAGCCTGGGTAAGCCACTCCCTCTACACGCTCAGCAACTTCTACCCGACATTCCCCACGCTGCTGACGTCATCCCTTCTGCTGGGCCTCATTGCGGGGCCCATGTGGACAGCGCAGGGATTGTACATTACTGCCAGCGGGATGGCCTACGCCCAGGAAAATAAGGTCGGTGCGCAGCCAATACGTGTGTGCTGCTCTGCGATTATGGATCTTGTTAACTCATTCGAGGCATGCCGCACCCGGACACGCGGCTTTCTACCCACAAAGGACACAGTCCAAGCATGGAAATATACAAAACGAGCGGCTAACCCTTTTAGCCCCAAGGTCCCGTTTCTTTGGAGGTGTATACAAGCCAAGGGGAATCACAGCGCTGGACAGACAAACAGTTAGATCCCCTGCCCCCGCCTATCAGGCACCCAATCGCCAGCCCACAGGGAAATACGCAGGTATAGAACAAGACGATCATTTCCATCCTCAAATCCTTATTCCATCCTTATTCCATCCTTTGGAGGTGTAGCCTAACGCCTACCCTTGAATTGTCATGGTCAATCAATCTCCTGCTGTAGGGACTCGGGGCTAAAAGGGGTAAGGTTGTAGATGCCTGAACCTGGCCTGTCTCTTGCAGTCTCTGCTATGTCAGGAAATAACTTTTCCTTTTCTTTTCAGTCTCCGGAAATGTTTACCCCTTTTCCCATTAAAAAAAAAATGTCTCTAGGAGTTTTAGTTGGCTCGCTGTCTTTCTGTCATTAAGAGTGTGCATCTTTAATTGTCTTATTATGAAGGGAGGGTGCATAGTGGAGACCTTTGTCGAAACGGATAATCCGTACAGTATGATAAAACCCTTGTCCTCAAGTATGTGGCTGACACTATCTGATAACCAAACTCACAAAGTGTTATTTGGCAAAGTTATTTGACGATAGACAACCAGTTTTAATAACGGTACTTTAATGACCATGATTATCACAAGACAGACTGAAACAAAACTGAAATGATTAAAAAAAAAAAACAGCTGCATTTGACTTATACCACAGGAACCCAACGATCCTCAGTACTTTTTTGTGCACAGTATATATTCCGGTGCGCAAAATCCCTCGGGCCGACGACGGCCGCAGTTGGCCTGCGCATGGCTGTTCGCATGCCAACTGCGGCCGTCGCCGGCCCGAAGATCTCTTGCTTATTGGGGATGAGGCGCGAGCTTGTCGCTTGTCCTTTGTAATGGACCAATAATAATCTAAGATTGTAATGGTATTCTAATTTTGTTTCAGATGGACCTTCACGCAACTTTGAGCAAGTTTAACGGGGTCTTCTTCGCGTTTTACGAGACCACCCAGATCACGGGCAACTTAATCGCCAGCCTGGTTCTCATGCGGGGAACCTACAATGAAAGCTACATCAACACCCCGGGACGGATATGTGGAGCAGGCATGTGATATTAATTGTATACTATGCAACAAACAAAATGTAGGGGACATTGCGATTTCAACATGAATGGCTGAGAATTTTCACAATCTGCGAAGTGAGTTATGCACAACGAAACCAGTGTTGTAAAAATGTAGGCCAGTGGCGTGGCTAATCGGTAGCAAGTCAGTTCATCAGATTAACCTATTCGCGGCCAGCCGCATCCGGATGCGCGGCTTATGTCGCGCATCCGGATGCGGCTGGCCGATAATGAGTTAATAGCCATGAAAATGGCGTTGGTGTCTTATGGTAGTCACATGCTAGCTATTTTATGAAGATTAGTGTGTGTTTGTACCGAGAAATGTGATTGGCCAAAGCCATATTTGCGACAGAACGTTTCCCTTAGGAAGAACGTTGTCATTGGAACGTGTGATAAGCTGATGCTTCTGATAACCATTGATACTGGTGCATCGTGGGGTGCTCCATCGTTTTAATCTCATGACAAAGTTGCAGCCTTAATCTATCAAAATAAATAAACCACAGAACACACTATTCAATAAAAGTATTGACTAGCTCATAATACCTCTTCTAAAACCAGTATTTGTAATGTAGAAACATTTCCACATTTACTAGTAATTTATCGTGTGAAAAAGCACGGATGCCGAACGCCGACGCCGCAAAAAATGTATCAGCGTGGTCAAGCTATGGTGCATCCAATGAGTCAGAAATTTACTGATTTTTCACTGAAGTGGTGTTTCCCGACCCCAGGTTATTCGTTAGGGCGTACTGTATCTCAGTGCAAAGTGAAACATCTCCACCATTCAGCGCATGGTTTTCATACGAACCTTCTCGACTATAACTCGTGATACAATCATGATAACAATGACGATAAATATGTGTGGGATATTGATAAGGCCTTTCATGTGCATGTCATTTGCGGACACATGTGGAAAATGCGGAGGCGGGGCAAATGAAATTAGCATACAACTAGTGGCACAAACTGATAATCTCACTTTTCGCATAAATGGACAAGCTGACTTTTGCCAAATTATAGCCTGGGGCGGTGTTGGTCTGGATTTAGTATCCATGTCCTTTTGTATTTCACATTGCGTGCTGGTTTGTGATTTTGGACCTTACGGCTTTTTTTGTTTTGTTTTGTCAGACGTCTGCCCTGGTCAGCCTTCCAATGCCACGGAGATCCAACAGCCAGAACAGAACATCGTGTACATGCTGCTCGGCACCTTTCTGGCATGTAACCTGACGGCACTCATACTTTGTGTTGTGGCTATGCCGCCGCTTCCTACAGACGAGGTACACGAACGCATTTCTTGTCTCACGTGCGATACCAAAAGTGAGGTAATTATGTATGTATTGTGCCATGCGTCATCTGTCCGGCGCCCATCGTACGTCGATTGTCGTCCGTGGAAAACTTTGGCATTTTCTCGGAGAAAAGTTTTGTTTTTCTCAAATACTGGTTTGAACTTAAAGCCCAAACTTGGTACAAAGACATCTAATGGTAAGACCTTTCTATGCATACGGGAGTTGACAAATAAATTTAGTATCAAAACATATGCCAGCTTTTGCCTTTCATTCATGCACAAAATGGGGTTGGTATCTTCAGCTGCTATATGACATAACTGAAAGTTTCAAGTTGCTTGTTGGACGAAAAACGTTGCACTCAGTCAAACGTCGTTAGCTCACTAGAGACGTGCCGCATATATTGTTAACCCTTTTAGCCCCGGATCCCTTCAGCAGGAGATGGCTTGTCTATGATAATTCAAGGGTAGTGCCAGATTAGCTTGGCGCCTGAAGGCGCCAAGCCATTCTGGCACTATCATTGAACTATCATGGTCAATCAGTATCCTGCAACTGCTACATAGTACTTAGGCAACACCTCCAAAATTTCAGAAATGGGACCTTGGGGCTAAAAGGGTTAAAGATGTGTATGGAAATGAAGTTAGCGTCGAAAGCCAACCTCATTTTCTGCACACCTGTATTTTCCTGCATCAGTATCAGTTATACAGCATGTTTTGAGGCTTGCTGCATTTGCCGAGCATCCGTATGTCGCAGTACCTATACTGAGTGGGGGTTTAAGTCTCTATTTACCCCTTCGTCCCCCCCCACCCCCACCCGTGTCTGCCCTGGGGGACGGGTGGGGTTAACTACTTTTTAGTTCCCAGGGTCACCCTGGTCAGCCCCACAGGTTTGGTTTTCCCCTCTATTCTGGGGCATGTGTTTCTGTATACCCTTGGTACAATCACCTGTATTTTCCTTGTTTAACTCTCCCTACTGTCTGCGCTGACTGTAGCTCTTATTGGATGTGTGTTCCTAAATGGTCTTAGGTTTATTTAGCGTATTAGACCGGTTGGCGACATACATTCAATATTCTGTTTAGGTTTTTTTTCTTCACAAGCAGTGCAGGCAGGTCCTGAGAAAGTCTTGTTGCTGTCGGGACGTTAAGCAATGCAGTACAACCAACCAACCCCCACCCCCACCACACATCCACCCCCACCCCCACACACCCACACACCCACCCACCCACACACCCACACCCACACCCACACCCCCACACCCACCCACCCACCCCCCCCCCCCACACACACACACACACACACACACACACACACACACACACACACACACACACACACACACACACACACACACACACACACACACCTCGTATGCGGCGGCAAGTCTCGAGTGAATTTTAATTGGTTCTGCTCTTTACACGTTTTCAGGATTCTAAGTCCGCAGACAGCCTGGGTCAGAGTCTGACTAGTTGTCTGTCCATGTTGTTGGTGCCCCGGATGTTGCTGCTGTTACCGTTCTTCATGGCGCAGGCGATGAACAGCGGCATTCTGTTGGCAGAGTACACGCAGGTACAGTAGCCTATCTTTGAGAAACTGTACCGCCCGTTAACTGCCATGACCATGATCGATTGTCCCATTCAGGATTTGGGGGAGGGTGTGTGTGTACCCCAGTAGCAAAACGTCTTTGGCCCCACGACGGCCGCATTGAGCTCGCACTGCGGCGGTCGTGGGCCCGAGGGCCTTTGCTCAATTCCAGGGGGGGGGGGGGGGTAGAGGGGGGTAGGGAGGATGTCCATTACGGATTCACGACGTGGAATGTGTGGCAACCCGAAATAACCAGGACGTTTTCACGGATCACAAAGATATTTTTTTACGAACTTTTTTTTTAAAGTCATGGGGATGAAAAAATTGCACGAAATACGAGAAACCCCCCCCCCCCCCAAAAAAAAAAAAAAAAAAAAAAAAAAGAAAAAAAAAAAGGTCGTGACGCATCACGATTTTAGGGCATACCCACTCCACAATGTGCCGCATATACGAATACGCGGCAACCTGCAGTTAACGTTTACGTCTCGACACTGATTCACAATCATGGGATGATCGTTACGTAGTAGGTCACCTCTTAACACGGGCAGTTGTGTACTAGATAGTGTACACGGGGTATACCATAGTGACCACTTCAGCGGTGTTGTGTGATACCGTTGGTACCAGTTCATATAAACATGAACTAAAACAAATCTGATCAACTAGATAATTATCAACGACAGAAAATTTTAACCGAAGGCCCTACGTAGGCTGTACATACTGAACATAGTCAAAACGGGATCCTTCGTACATCTATACTAATGGTCAAAACTTAACGTACTGCTGTTGTTACAATTGCTTGATTTACTCAAAACTTAAATGAAATTATTACTGAATAAATTAGCAAAGTACTGACTCCAAGTATTGTTACATTATTTGTGTGGCGTTGTCGGTACGTCTGCGATAAAAAGTGGCCCTTAAGTTTTGACCATTAGTATAATTATGTTGCTACTAAAGCCCACGACTTTTATCTTCGAAATAAACTCCGTGATCGGACCCTCCAGGCGACAAGAACCACTGGCAAAGCCTAACTCGTAATACAACTTATAGTGTCTAGGCGACAGTCTTTAGTTAAACAATTCAGTGATCATTCATCACCAGATGACTAGAATTATGAACCATTGCACTCAACTTTGCCACAAAGTTCAACAACACAGACAGTGCAATGTTTCATAATTCTAGTCATCACAGACGAGAAGCCGCAACTTAAAGTTCAACAACAAAGACTAATATAAATATACAGTTACGGCTTCTAGTCTGTGACAGACCAGCACACATACCCCAGAAAGCAAAGGTCCTCGGGCCCACGACGGCCGCAGTGGGCCCGCGCTGAGCGCGGGCCCACTGCGGCCGTCGTGGGCCCCAAGACGTTTTGCTTCTGGGGATGCTTGTTATTTTGTTCAATCGCTCATTAGCTGCTCCTTCGTCGGCTGCGTCATGGCTGCCTTTGGACAGTCAGTCAGTCAACCCTCAGCCAAACTCACTATTAATTAATTTCTCGTTCTTGCTTATCTCTGCCTCACACTCGCAGGCGTTCGTGAGTTGCGCTGTGGGCGTCCAATGGGTTGGTTACATCATGGCGGCCTTTGGGCTTCTGACTGCCTTCCAGGCTGTAGGTCTCAACTTTGCTGCCAAGTACATAGGCCGGCAGGTCCTCTTCCCAGCCGCTGCCTTGACGGACATGGGCGTGGTGCTCACGATGGCTCTGTGGAACCCACTGGGAGAGAGTGTGGGCATGCTATTCATACTGCCTTCCGTGTCTGGTTTTGCTGAGGGCATCTTCCAGGCGCAATTCTATTGTGAGTTTCTACAATCGCTGTAAGAGAAAATTCTAACGAAGAAAGAAACATGCCTCGAGCGTACGGTCCGTGTGTGAGATCAGTTTCGGTGGATGTTCCACTCCCATAATCGAACATCCGCCGATCTTGCAAGAGTCACAGAGCCTCTGGAGATCCTCACGAACCCAGTAGCGAAACGTCCTCCGGCCCACGAAGGCCGCAGTGGGCCCGCGCACAGTCGTGCGCGGGCCCACTGCGGCCGTCGTGGGCCCGAGGACCTTTGCATACTAGGGATGCCCGTGTATCTGTCGCTAGATCTGTGTTTCCCGCCAGAAAGCGGATGGCTCATTGCGGGATAGGCCATGCTCTTTAGCCGGTCTACGAGTGCGGCATCCAAGGCCTTATTTGGCCTGCGAAGACAAAAGACAGCAAGTCTATTTTTGTGAAAAGCGAGATTTTCATGGTCACGAACAATGACAATCTCGCTTGTCACAAAAATGGACTTGCTGTCTTTTGCCGCCTTCACTGAGCAGGTATCAACCTCTGCCTCTTGGAGGAGCCTGGTTTTCTAAGACAAGATGGTTTTCCATGACATGATGGTTTTCTAAGACTGCGTTTACAGGGGCGGATCTGGGAGGGGGGTCCAGGGGATCCGACCGCCCCCCTCTCGTTGTTTGATATCTGGGCGAATGGTGATAGTCAACACTCACGCGACTTCTCTCTCTCTCCCCCCCCTCTCTCTCTCTCTCTCTCTCTCTCGCCCCCCCCCCTCTTTTTCGATATTTTTGGCCCTGGAAGAAAGGTCTAACGGCGTCGGGGAGGCCTTTTGTATCAGGTTGAAGGTCCCAAAACAAAAAGTTGGAACCCCCCTACCCCACCCCGTCGAGGTAACTGCTCCGCCCCTGGTGTACCAATTACCCCCTTCGATCGCTTCCAGCGATCACGACTGAATTTAGCGTCTGAAACGACTGCGCAGTCTGTGAACGACATTCGGATGAAGAGCACAGATGTCAATGAGACAAACATAGGCATAAAAACAGACATAACATAACAAGAGACATAAATCCTCATGAGCCCCCGCTGCTGGGTATCATATGCCTTGCCCCGGCAGTGAAGGGGTTAAGGAAATAACAAAACGAAAATCACGTGTAAAGTCCCAGAGAAAGATTGAGGCAATTTTTCTCAGTTCTTTTCACCAGAATGGTTAACTCTTTGGCTGTCGGTAGTGGTTTTTGTCGCGATGATTCCTGCAGGAATAACAACACAGACATCCTGCAGGAATCAACGCAACAAAACGCGCTACCGACAGCCGAAGGGTTAAAGAAAAAGGACCACGAGCTATTTATCATTTCAGGTTGAAGTCAGATGGTCAATGATTTGATTTCAATCCGAAACGACACGCCCGGCTGGCAATTTGTTCCTGATTGTTTGTCCATTCTGAGACATAAAGCTAGACCGTTTCTAACCGGTGATGTGGCCGTACTTTTCTGTTGAAGCTCTCGTGGCCATGGTGTTCCCCGACCGCCTGGCCGGCGCCTTCGCCACCTACCATACATCCAAAGCCGCGGCCTTCACCTTGACCTTTGTCCTCGCGCGTTTTGTGTGTCTGCGGGAGAGACTGTACTTCGCATTGGCACTTTCAGCGCTGGGACTGCTAGGTTATGTCATAGTGGAAATTACTATATATTGCGAACAAAGAAGAATGCGCTATGTGGCAGAGGATGATAAACATCAGTCTATTTCAGGGCCGAGGCCGGTGAGCAATGTGCCTAATGGTAACAACGATTCAACAGATTTGTGATAATGACCTATCCTGGAATAGCATATTCTGAAATAGAATGACTCCGGTCATTGACCTGTTTTCGATCTCGTTTCATTCATTCATTCATTCATTCACTTATTTATTTCCTCGTTCATTCACTCATTCATTCACTCACTTATCTGCTCATTGCTTCGTTCGTTCGTTCATTCATTTGATTATCATCATTATTACCGCCGTGAGGTGGCCATGGTAGCCACAGTAACTGTCGTTATATTTGTACCTCTTTTGTTCTGTCGTCCGATCATCATAGACGTACATTTGCAACCTCGCCGTTGACCGTGAAACAACACTTACAGCCATCAATCTGAGAAACACCTGGGGAGAGTCGCGCATGTGACCTTAGTCCTGCGCCATCCCTTAACCCATATCACACTCAGGCTAAAAGCTTCAAATTTGTACACTGCCATATGCAAGCTACATTATAGTACTTACAGATAAGGATATAGACCAATGGCTTTAGTTCAAGGGTGGTGCCAGAATAGCTTGGCGCCTAGAGGCGCCAAGCTATTCTGGCACTACCCTTGAACTATTTTAGTCACACCTATTTCACACACTGGTGTATTCCGAATGATAAGGGTTAAGCAAGGAGCTCCGCTGTTTTGCACCTTGTGTATGAACCTCAGAATCGTGCACTGTTAACGCCTTCCCTGCTAAAGGACGTGCCTTGTGTTTCCGAACTGTTACAAAATGTCCATGTGTACTACCTGTACAAAGTCAAGTCTTTACATGTGTTCGGGTCCTCAGAGTTAAACAGATCCAAAAGATAACAATAACTACTGATAAAGTGAGCAAGTCACCGCACAGCGTCCGGCAATTCAGTGTCAGTAGCAGTTTTAAAGCGTGGCCAGGCGTATCGGCCCACTCGTGGAACCACGTATTCCAAACTGAATGCTAGCAACAAAAAGTTCCAAAGGTAGCATACAGTTATTGTCAAGCTATAGACTCCATCACTGAGACTAGTGTGTTGACTATCCTTTGGAGTTGTCAAAAAAACAAGAACAACCCGTAAACACCCAACCTTATAAATTGATTGCCATCGTCTACACAAATGCTTTGAACATGCATGCATACTGTCTTGTGGGTGCTTAGGTCATTGCCATAAACACGATATATCAGCATTCGTCCCTCAGATTCCCATCTGATATTGTAAGACGAACAACACTGTGTACTTTTACACGCATGGTTACGCATTGTTCTTCGTTGTGGGGAAGAGCTGTGTATGCTGGCCGATCATTCAAGATCAGCACGCTCAGAACCATGACTGGGTCTGGCTGAAGTGGTCCTTTACCAACTGTCTGGGATTGTCTGCTTTGGTAGATACAGTCGTACTCGCACACAAATTTATAATTAGTTATTTACGACCATTTCCAAAACAAACCAACAGCACAGCTGTGGTCTATATTGTATATATTGTAAGTTTATGTGTAGAATTGTAAGCGGATAATAGTCATAAATATAATCGCATGGTCACCGTGTTCAACATAAAACACACTTGGAGAACAGTTTCTATTGGCTGTTCATGATAAACAGAAATAAATGAATAGATTATTAACCCTTTTAGCCCCGGATCCGCTAATCTGGCACTACCCTTGAATTATCATGGTCAAACCATCTCCTGCAACTGGTACATAGTCGTCAGGGCAATACCTCCAAATTTGAGAAATGGGTCCTTGGGGCTAAAATGGTTAAACACATAATTAACCGATCAGTTCATAACCCAGTCAATCAATCCAAGTGCTAATCGATTAAGCAGACATATCAAGGACACTGCTACCTGCAGAGCAACCTGCTGTACACCACAGTCCACTATTAGCGGACACCTCGAAAACTGTTTCAAAGGAAATACTACTCAAACTGAAAAAATAATGTCTGCTGTACACAATTAGACACAAAATAATATCACGTGGTACAAACATATTTCAGCGTATTATTGTGAATGTCATTTTTGACTGCCACCGGCCCAAAAGTCTGCATGTATGGCACAGTTGGACTGACGTGCAAGATGGGCACCCTAAGCAAAAATGGCTCTATAATATTGCGAGTTGCTCAAAGATGTGTTCGACAACATTTAAGTAAATGAATTATGATTTACAGATCTCCGAACGTGTGTTTCATCATCTTACTCGTTCTGCACAAGTAAACGCAAACATACAAAAAATACACAGCTGAATATTTCTTGTTGCTCAACTGAATGTTGTGGGTGCCATGAATGATCATTTTGAGCTTTTGAAAAAGAACACATGCAAATACAAATTCAGTGCAATGAATGATAAATGAGTCTCAAGTGCCACTCCCACTTAGCACTAGGCTTTAGCCCGAGACTTTTATCTTCAAAAGAAATTCCCAGAACAGACTCGAGAGGCGACAAGAACCACTGGCAATACAACGATTGTGTCTTCGACTGTAAAAATATAAATGTACGAAGGATCCTCCTTCAGTGCCAGTGAATTACATTGTTTACCTGCGGAACGTGATGTTCATTCGAGTCGAAGGTATTGTCTAGACTATCACATTTCGAATTAGTTTTTGTATGAAGTATGTACCCTAAGTAGCACATAACGCGTGCATATAAACATTTTTGTTACGTAGCCCCCTCATTTGTTATTTATCTGTCATTTTGTTTCTGCGCCGTTTCGAATGTGGTCAGTACGTACAGCCTACGTAGGACCGCGGCGTTTGCTTGGAAATTTCTGTCGTTGATACTCGTATTATCTAACTTATCCAATTTTTGAGTTCTGCATACAGTTCTTTTTGTTGTGTGACCCCCTCCCCCCTCCCCCCTCCCCCCAAGCCCTAAATTGTTTATTTATCAGCATTTTTGTGCTTGGATGTTTAACTGAATGACGATTAGGGCATGTTTGTATCAGTTCAGAAATGTGATCGGCCAAGGACGTATTTGGGAGAAAACGTCATCGTAACATGTAATAAGTTGAGTCTACATATCACATGGTAAAAAGTAGACCCCCGTTGCCTAGGAGAACGGGCGACCAGAGAAAACAGGTGAATAGGGCTATACCGGTGAGAAAAAGTGTAAAAATCTTGAAAGAAGTATATACATATACTGAAACAAGTGAAAGAAAAAGAATACATTCCATGATCACTCACAGAATCAATGCAGACACGTTTAAGAGGAAGATCGACAGTGTCGTGAAGAGGAAATCTACAGTTCTAAAAAATACTGAGTGTCTGGGTCCGACCACTTGTTCAAACGCGTGATCGAGGACGGTCTCGTCTTTGCTCTACCAATTTCGTTCTTTTTCTAAACGCCCCTACACTTGAGCAGGTTTTCTTTCCCATCCTCGACGCGTAACGAATTAGACGATTTTTTAAAGCCTTTGCACTCCGCCAAGCTGTTGTCCTTGGTTGTGTATCTGAGAAGTAATTAGGCCGCTTGTGGCGGAGTTTGTTACCTTACCGTCACGTGTACGCAAGGGCAGTATTTCACTTTTCTGGTTTCTCGTGCACGAGAGACAAACATTTGTAACTCGGGAAAGTTTTACCGCTAACTTCTCCGACACCAAGCGCTTTGGTGCTCAAACCAACGGGAACCCCTATTAATCCATTTAAGGTGCGTTTCCAATTTTTGGATGTGTTACATAACAACTATGTACCAGTTGCAGGGGATGGATCATAGTGATCCATGATAATTCAAGGGTAGTGCAAGATTAGCTTGTCGTCTTCAGGGTTATTCTATCTCCTACTGTAGGGCGTTGGGTCTAAATGGGTTAATTTTGACCCAGCGAACAAGTTGAGCACACTTTTTATGGCCGAACAATGCACCAAAAATGGATTATGTGCCCCATTAATTGTAGTGTCAGAATTCTTCACAGAAGTGTTGTGCAGAGTTGCAGTTTTTTCTCGCCTGTTCCATTTCGTGACCATGTTTTTTCATTTAAAAAATGTCCCTTCTATTTATGGAAGGGACGTTTTTTTTTTAGGACGGGTCGCGGTGGGGCGAATTTAATAGCATGTCCATGATGTCAAAGGCGGCCTCTAACAATGGAAGTAACAAGATAAAAATTACTTCATGTCTAGTTGCGCTAATCTCGCTGCTGAACGTACATTTGGCGCGAAGCGCCGTATTATATGTGCTTATGTATGTATGTGCGTATGTATGTATATATGTGTATGTATGTATATATGTGTGTGCGCATGTATGTAAACAAGAAAATCTCCGATATTTCTGTACACACAAGCTTGAAACTTGGCGAAATAGTTTCTTAAGTGGGTGGCTAAGACAGCCTCCGAGCATATTGTAATTGAATGTCTCATTGAAGACATAAACAACCATTTATAAGAAGGTCGGTTGACCCAGATTAGAGTCTGTAATTTTTGTCATATTTACTTGAACCTTTGCATATAGCTAGTTTGCAGAAAGACATTATATGAGTTCGTTAGCCAGCTTTGTATCCTTTCAACTTCTTTAGTAAAAAACATTAATTATTTTCAGAAAATAATTAAAACACTAAAAACCCTGACTTCTTATAGAAAGTCAGACAGTGGCGGTGACGTAAAAGAGGCAACTCCGTCATCACGCAGACACTAACATAATACCCTAAATATGACGTCATTCTCTCTCGCGCGCGCCGCACTAACACGCACACACACATCGACGCACTTTCAAAAGAGAATGCAGGTGACCCGTGTACTTAGGATATTTATCATTTAGCTAGGTAAAGTCAACCTGCTTTCACACAAATTATAGCAAGACTGAAATTGTACCGTGAAGTTCTAGATTTGTCACCATTTTCTCAAGCCTATGAAGCGAAAGTAAAACTCAAATCACGTAAAATATAAAATCACGTAAAAACTAAAACTTACGTCATGACAAATGACGTTTGACAAATGAATGACGCGTATGTCCTGCGCCCCTTATAGAACTCACTGACGCATTGGCAGAGCTGCGAGACTTTAAAAAAAAGAGGAGATAATTCAACATCAGAATCAGATCAAAGACAAAACGTAGAGACCATTGACAGCGAGGACAGCTCTTATATAGAAGGGACTTTGTGGGTTATGGTTCATCCCATCTTGTTATTTTTCTGATCTCTGCTAGACGCCCCTTCAAAAGTAAACACTTCGCGAAATTGTTTTTTCTTTTTCCAGCTAAATGTTTATTTTTGAAGAGACGCGGTATCAACAGAGACTCTAATTGACAGATCGTCTTTTCAATGCCGCCACAGGCGGCAGACACGAGAGCTTATTGCGTGACGCAGAAAAAGCAAAATAAAAACAAATTATAACAGTTGTCAGCCCGGACGTCCAAAGGAGAGCAAGCACACTTCTCAATCACTTACTGTAATCTCGCAGACTCTCACCTAGGTAAACAGGGCTGACCCCGGCAGTCGCAGGGGCCCACGCGAATCTGTGCCTTTTGCAGATAAAAGAGCTGCTTTGCATTGGCAAGGGGTATGAGCCCCCACAGTTGCCTCTTGAATCTATACCTCTTGCCGATAAAAAAGATATGTTTTGCATTCGCAAGAGGTATAGATCCTCATGAGCCCCCTCATTCGCGGGGGCTCATGAGGATCTATACCTCTTGCTGAAACCTCTGTGTATCCATGTCCTTTTGACGACTAGGGATCTTGGGCGTTACATTTACAATGATTTTTTAAAATGGGGTTACTGTCCTAAGGGATTTATTTGTGATGATAGGGAGAGCGGCTTTTTTTTTATTATGTCTTTTTTTTTAAAAAGCTCATTAGCTTGCACATACCAAAAGCACCAAAATCCCTCAAGTGCTCATTTAAAAAAAAAAATCAGTTTTTGGCTATTTGGTTAATTATCTTGGTCTTAATTGAAGGAAATCGAGAACATATTAATGACAACACAACAAAATTTAGATAACCTGCGTATCGCTAGATATATTTATTATTTTTTTGATGCCCTTGAAATAGCTTGAATATTTTCTTAAATTACACGTCGAGAAACCGTCTGTAATCTAGGTTTAAAATAACTAGTCAAACAATCAAGCAATCAATCAGCAGTCAATCAACCAGTCGTTCGATTGATCGACCCACTCGCCCACTCAACCACATTTCTGCTATTGATCGCTATGAATTTTTTTTCCAGAATCTTTTCAGAGATCAGAAAACATCATCGTCGATTCTGACGCAAGGCAGTGTACCTACCCTTAGAGCTGTGACGGACAAAATTTAATCAGATTGAACTTATATCCAGCCCCCAGCCCTTCTCAGTCCCACCCCTGACCCTAATCTCTACTGATTCAGCACTCGAAAGAAAAAGGTTTCCAGCACCATTTCAAGAAATTAAAACCTGCGCCATAACTCCCATTAAATACCTTGATCAATTTGCCTTGCTGCAGAGATTTTCCTGAGAAATGAAGATGACGTTAAAGAAAACTGACCTACCCCCTCAATTAAAAAATAAAACAAAACAAAAACAAAAACTACTAAACTTCCGCCGCTCCCAGCAGCCCTTTCCCCACCTGAACCCCCCCCCCCCCTTACCCACACCCCCCATCCCCCCCCCCACCCCCAATCCCCTCAAACTCTACCGGTCACTTTCATTTGTGTGACTGCTACAAAAGAGAAACCTACGCTTCAAAAATCATCCGAAATCCCAGGTTCAAATTACCAGTTTCAGTTTTCCTTTTTTTTTTTTTCTTCTTTTTTTTTTTTTAAAATCGGTAGCCCTCTAATACATTTCAGTTCAGGAGCAGGGTCGACCATGACATATCAAGGGTGGTGCCAGAATAGCTTGACGCCAGTAGGCGCCAAGCTATTCTGGCACCATCCTTGAACTATCATGGCTGACCAGTATCCTGTTGTAGTGTGTCAAGGCTTAATCAGATTTTTAAAAAGCCAGATTTTGGGTATTCCACCACCCCAAGCCCGCTCAACTGCCCCCTCTCTCCGTCTACGCCCCCAAGTTCCTAGAGTTTGTGCAAGTTTTACTGAGAGCAAGAACTCTAATCTGTGTTCACTGTAGTGGACATTTAATGGTTTCTAAGTGTTATTTGAGAGGCCAGGGACCCTTTTGAAATATAGTTTATAAAGAATAAAACTCACTTCACGAATGGGACAATGCAACCGACATTCTGCTGCAAGAATTCTATGCGATCACCATGAGCCTCCGCAGACGCGGGAGCTCGGAGGATTTATGCCTCTTGATAGCCTCATTGGTATGCATGTTTCTTAGACGGATGTGTCACATGTCGATCAGTCTGCGAAGATTTTAGGAACGTTCTTTTTAGCCGCGAGCATTGAAGAGGTTAAAAAAAAACCGACACCCCGTCCCCCCCCCCCAAAAAAAAAATAAAAAAAAAATAAATAAAATAAATAAAATTAAATAAAATAAATAAATAAATTAATTTAAAAAAATAAAATAAAAAAGAAATAAATAAAAAAGAAAACAAAATAAAAATAAATAAAAAATAAATAAACAAAAATACATAAAAAATAAACGTATAAATAAATAAATGAATAAATAATTAATAAATCAATAAAAATATATAATTTTAAGTAAATAAATAAACAACAGTATCAACAACAATAACGGCAAATTCAGTTAATTATGATGATTAAAAAAAAAAAAAAAACCCACGTCCATTGACAGTGAAGGGATTTATTTGTGGTGAGAGAAAGGGAGCGTTTTTTATTATTAGCGTGGGAGTGAGGCAGCTGGTAAATGTTGAAACCTGATACATACACTTTTTGGCCACTTCCTGTACTAGTGTAGAGTAGAAGAAAAAAAGAAAGAAAAAAAGACAGTGCATCAGTCGACGATGACAGTTCATTTTTAACCTGTTCACGACAGGGACGCATTATACGTCCCCGAGTCATCACAAAACTGCAAAAGGCGTTGACCCTTAAGTGAGAGATACTTAAAGTACCATTGCGCGTAATTTTGAAGACACATTTCAGCACGATTTATGTTTATTATGCTTTGTCGACACACCTAATGAACTGTAACAGCAGTTGGGACACGCAGCAAAAGCACACGCGTAATCGCACTTATTTTTTTTCTGCCCAGCCCTTAGCGTGTCAATCTATTTTTAGCTGTTTCTCGTACTGAAAGCGTTGTATTTATAGAACGGAGTAGAGTCATTGTCAGATTACTTGATATAAAGACGACGTGCAGAACTGGATTATCCTGTGTCTAAATGAACCATAACTAGACTTGTATGTAGCGTTTCGTAACCATCTGGTACAGAAGTGTATCTTTGAACAGTTACGGCGGTATTGGGCCTTTAAAGACCCTTTTGCAAGAGGCATAGACACTCATGAGCCTCCGCGACAGCGGGGGCTCATGAGTGTCTATGCCTCTTGCAGAAGGGTATCTATGCTTTGTGCTGGCCTTGTTCACGTGTGTGTGCCTGTGTGTGTGTGTGTGTGTGTGTGTGTGTGTGTGTGTGTGTGTGTGTGTGTGTGTGGTTGCCTAGGCAAAAAGACAGGCTTGCCCTCTATAGCAGTCACAGTTAACACATTCAGTCGAGACATGTTGCGTCCGGATACGCGGCAAGTAGCCGCATATCCGTATGCGATACGTCTCGAAGGAGTTTAGCGTGCAGCGTGAGTGACGCCGGATAACCTTTTTAAAACTTCTATTTTTCTTTATGCACACGATTTGAGCAGCTGCATAGAAACATTTTCCTACTCGTGTCGTTGGCGTAACGACTGATGGCACCAGGGCCTAAGGAACATGTGTACAAATGGATCTTCGAGAGTTATACATCCTTATGATCGTCAGCATGCTTCGATGGCTTATGAGGATCTGCGACTAGAAATTTATTTTCCTTGGCTGCAGGAATGTTTAATTTTCTTTCCATCGACGCTGATTATGTTTTTTTCTTATGACGGGTTACATTGTTTAAATTTCTTTCCGGTACTGAAATAAGACACTCTTTAATTTGGGTAAAAATGCGATCGAAAGGAAGGGGTTAGTTTTTCAATTTTCTTCATCGCTCAGAGCTTGATCACTGCTATTTTGTATTTTCCCTTTAACTCATTCGAGACGTGCCGCATTCGGATACGCGGCATGAAGCCGCGTATCCGAACGCAGCACGTCTCGAATGTGTTAAGCTCTATCTTTGCAGGTCGTGGCCGACCACTGTAGCTCAGAGGTAATGCCTGACTGAACATGTTTGCGCATGGAAGGAAACGTAATCCGTTCAGTGCCAGTGAGTTGTGTTTTTGCAATCTTCGTTAATTCAACACCAAAATCCCGAGATGTCCCAGGAACACGGATTCAAAGTGGTGTCAGCAAGAGGCCTAGATCCTCGTGAGCCCCCGCAGTTGCGGCGGGTTAAACATTCAGGGCTTATCATCTTTTGTCTACCGCGAAGGTGATTTCAAAGACGGTGCTCCGAATAGGGTGTGCACAAACTTTGACCCCAGCTGGATTTGAACCCGCGACCTATCGGACGATAGTTGAATGCTCTAGACTATACCACCTGAGCCATCTGGAAGGAGATCGCGGTAGCTCAGACGGTTGAGTTGACGGACTGACGCCCGATAGGTCACGAGTTCGAACCCTGGTGCGTTCAGGTCAAAATTTGCTCGGACCCTCTTCGGGGCCCCGTAATTGAAATCACTTTCGTCGAGGCAACCCCCCCCAAAAAAAAAAAACAAACAAAAAAAAACAAAAAAACAACAAAAACAACAACAACAACAACACCCAACAACACAATAAAACACCGTTAAGCCCACGCTGGAGCGTGGAGAGGTAGTGCCAAGCTAACTAATCACTACCTATGCTCCATCATGGTTAATTCGTCTCTCGTAGAAGTGAACCAGGGGAGGTGCCAAACTAATCAAGCACTACCCATGGGCTGAACCATCGCGGGCAGCTGGTTTTGGAGGGCATTAAACCTCCGTTCAGTATCATGTGGATTTTATTTTAGTGCATTGAATAAAATTGGGGACTATATAACGGCTCAGGAGACAGATCGACCATGACAGTTCAAGGGTGGTGCCAGAACAGCTTGGCGCCTACAGGCGCCAAGCTGTTCTGGCACTACCCTTGAACTGTCATGGTCGATTCACATCCTGTTGTGTTTCAGGGCGGAATGGGTAATGCAGAGGTAGGGATAGAGGGATAGTAACCCCTTCACAGCCAGTGGACGCAGATGATGTTTTTGAAATCATTGTCACTTGAACGTCAAAGATTCCCCGCCGCAGAAAAGGGGTACAAAGAGATTTCAGCAAGCGGCGTAAATCATTGTCACTTGAACGTCAAAGATTCCCCGCCGTAGAAAAGGGGGACAAAGCGATTTCAGCAAGCGGCGTAAATCATTGTCACTTGAGCGTCAAAGATTCCCCGCCGTAGAAAAAGGGGTACAAAGCGATTTCAGCAAGCGGCGTAAATCATTGTCACTTGAGCGTCAAAGATTCCCCGACGTAGAAAAGGGGTACAAAGCGATCTCAGCAAGCGGCGTAAATCATTGTCACTTGAGCGTCAAAGATTCCTCGCCGTAGAAAAAGGGGTACAAAGCGATTTCAGCAAGCGGCGTAAATCATTGTCACTTGAGCGTCAAAGATTCCCCGCCGTAGAAAAAGGGGTACAAAGCGATTTCAGCAAGCGGCGTAAATCATTGTCACTTGAGCGTCAAAGATTCCCCGCCGTAGAAAAAGGGGTACAAAGCGATTTCAGCAAGCGGCGTAAATCATTGTCACTTGAGCGTCAAAGATTCCCCGCCGTAGAAAAAGGGGTACAAAGCGATTTCAGCAAGCGGCGTAAATCATTGTCACTTGAGCGTCAAAGATTCCCCGCCGTAGAAAAGGGGTACAAAGCGATCTCAGCAAGCGGCGTAGACGATCTATGTCTCTTGCCGTTGGGTGGTGGTCGATTTTTCTCGGCAGTGAAAGGGTTGTTACTTTTGGTGCTAATTTTGTCCGCCTGTCACCTTTCATGAAATGTAGGATTCGCGACGGCTTTGCACTTGGGGAAAAATAACCTCATGTACAGCATTAATTTTGCTGTAAAGTTGACACATGCATGCATGCACTCTTTCTTTTCAAGCCGATCGAATGCACGTGCGTGATCCTTTATCCTCTTTCGTAAACATGAACTGTAATAGAAAAAATAGGGGTATTTTTTACAACTAAAACTTTGTTGTGGTTCATCAACACGTATAAATATCTCTGCCTCGAATAAGCACGCAACACTACCCACCTGCCCACCCCCCCCCCTCCCCCCCCCCCCACACACACACCACACACACAACCAGCCAAACCCATTTTGCAAGAGGCAAAGAAGGTCATGAGGCTGCGCAGTTACAGTTAAAAAAGGCAAACTAGTAGATGTAGTATGTATGTTTGTGTTTGTGGTTCACCCAGGAATAACGTAAAAATATAGTGAACCCCTTCCCTCCCTGTACATAAAATGCAAATCACCCAGCCCCCCCCCCCCCAACCCCAATCCAAATCCCCACCTCCATCCTCTGGCTACAGTTGCAAGAGGTAGAAAATAGCATGAGTCCGCGCAGGTGGGTGTGAGCCATAAAACAAACTTCATAAAGGCTAAAATCATGATGCGTCATTGGCTGTTTTTTTTTCCCGCTTCTCGTGATAGCATTCAGTTTTTATCTTCGTGATCCATGAAAGAAGTAAGCGTCGTGAAATGTGAACTGATGAAAGCCAAAATGAGATCTTCGTGACTCGGTGAAAACGACGTGATTATTTCGCGATACTGTCAATTCAACGTTGAAATGCCCCCCTTCTCCCCCCCCCCCTCCCCGAGCCCCCTCCCCTCTTCCACCTCGCCACTCTGTTAAATTCACCGACGAAATCCCCCCCCCCCTCTCCCCGCCACTCCCTTCCGATGTTTGCGTTTCGGCCAGTGACAAGTTGTGAAAGCGGTGCTTTGTCTCGCCACCGTCTGCTTCCCTCGTAAAACTAAGAAAATGCTATTATTTTAAATTAGTTATTCGTGCATCGTAAAAAGAAGAGTGAATGTGTGTCTCGCCCCCCCCCAACCTCCACCCCCACCCGAAGCGTACTTCTGCCCCTCTCTTCATTCCTGAGACTGAGATTAGCTTCTTCTGATACTCTGTTGTAGCTTACACACGCATACATAAATATACAATTAAAATCTTTCGGTCAGGTAATGTTTGCAATTAGCTGCAAGAGGCAAAGAAAATCATGAGCCCCCGCAATGCGGGGGCTCATGATGTTCTTTGCCTCTTGCTGATTCAGTTTATGCTCCTTGTAGATGAGGTTCTTGTATGGTGACGTTTTATGTCTCGTGCTGACCCCATTTAGTTCACGTACCTGGGCAGCAAGGTTACCACAGATGGAGACTGCACAAGGGAGATCACCACAAGAATCAGCAAAGCCAACCAAGCCTTCGCAATGCTGAAACCCATCTGGAGGACCACAAACCTGAGCATCCACACCAAGCTTCGTATTTTTAAGAGTAACGTGCTGAGTGTCCTTCTCTATGGGTCAGAGTGCTGGAAATCCACTACTGCTACGGAACGCAAGCTGGAAGTCTTCCAGAACAAGTGCCTGCGACGGATCATGAAGGTCTTCTGGCCAAACATGATTACAAACGAGGAACTACGGAAGAGAGCAGGCGCAGACAGCATCGCTGAAACCATCGCCACACGGAGATGGAGATGGCTAGGCCACGTTTGCAGAATGTCACCCGACTTATTACCAAGGGTGGCACTGAGATGGACACCACAGGGGAAGAGAAACCGTGGGCGACCAAAGGAGACGTGGCGCCGAACCGTGGATCGAGAGCTCAGAACAGAGGCCTTACTCTGCAAACAGCACCCAAATAGCAGCTGACAGACAAAGTGGCGCTCCTTGCCGTCGCCTCAAGCACCAGACGGCGCAGAGAGGATTGAATGAATGAATGAATGACCCCATTTACTCCTGCTTTGCGGTGTTTAGCGTTTTCAAACGTTGGAATCGTTCTTCGCCCCCCCCCCCCCACCAATGATCTGTGTCCGCTTGCTGTGAATTTTTTTTAAAATGTGCATTCATGTAATGTTATTGTGGTGCATGCTTGAAAGTAGTCAATGCTGCTGCTGCTGATCGCCTGTTTGTATTTAATGTCGGCGAGAAACAAGCGTTGACCGCGCATCAATGCGACTGCATCAAAATAACGCTTGATTGGTTTGTAGTCCAAGATCGTCCAAATCCCTATACAGTAGGCCATAAGTCCCAAACATTTTCATCTTATCATCATCAAATCGCCCACCGTTACCCCTTAATTGCCGGGGCAAGGCCAAATTCTAACCATCGGCAAGAGACATAAACCCTCATGATCCCCCGCAGTCGCGGGGGCTCATGAGGATTTATGTCTCTTGTTAGTCCGGTGTTCTGTGTGCTCATTTTTGGTCCCATTTCAGTTGAGTTTTTTTACGCGGATGTCGGTGTGTGTGTATTGGGTTCAGACGCGAAATTCGAGATCACCGGCAGCGAATGGGTTAAGAGTGCTAGCAGCGTCGGGGTCTTGGGGATGAAAGAAATTGCCATTTTAACCCATTTCATACTGAGTCTAAAAGCTTCAAATTTGTACGCTGCCATATGCAAGCCACATTATATAGTACGGCAGGTACGAAAAATGACATAGTCACTGACTGTGTTAATATCTTCACCGTTGTAAAATAAAGATTCATTGATTCATAGTACTTACAGATAAGGATATAGACCAATGGCTTTAGTTCGAGGGTAGCCGTGCCAGAATAGCTTGGCGTCTAGGGGCGCCAGCTATTCTGGAACTACCCTTGAACTATTTCAGTACAAGAATATGACGAATCAGCAAAGTAGCAAAACTCACGAACGTCTTTATTGGCCGCTCGACTCGGCAGGTTTACTAGCCGGACATTTTTGAACTCTGATCCAGAGAAGTGAACGATGCTGATTAGTTAACCCTTTAACTCAAAGAACAAAATGACATGCATTTTATAGAATGGAATTCATTTATTCTAGGACTTCAAGAGTTAATAAGTTTGATGCACCCGAGCGATTTGGCTGTCGCTAGCGCTTTTTGCAGGAATCACCGCGACACAAAGTGCTACTGACAGCCGAAGGGTTAAGGTCGACGTATGGGCCTTAAGTCATCCCTTCAACGCTTTAACAAACGACAGTCAACCGTGATCGTTCAAGGGTAGTACTGGACTAGCTTCAAAATTTGCTGCAACTGTCACTTTCTAAGCGTTTGTCTCCGTTGAGTTCCTTTCTACTGTAACAGGCACGTCAGTTACAAAGTGCGAAGTTGAGAAACGAAACGTCCCAGGTTATAGTGGCAGTGTTCTGGCATGCCTTTATTGACTATTTTCTACATGACGATTGATTTTACTATTGAGATGTGCTAATTATAAAAAGTATCGAAGAGCTACTTGAACTGGTACGGCACTGAAACACGAGCGTTACAACTCGATTTTAAACACACGTATTTCTAGTTTGATGCCAGCCGAGGGGGGTGCTGTAGTACCAAAGCACCCCCCCCCCCGGATCCGGCCCTGCACCACCCTTGAACTATCATGGTCGAGCCATATCTTGCTGTTGTGTGTCGCGGGCAGAATGAGCTGGAAGCGGGGAATTGCTAAACACCTAGAACAAGTCATTCATTTTAGTGATGGATATAGACTCTCATGCGCCATTACAAATGAAGACCGAAAAAAAGTATTAACAAGAAGCATAGACCCTGGAGAGCGTGCGGGGGCTTGTGAGGATCTATGACTGGTGGGCGTTATAAGACTGAGAATGCGCTACAATTAGTGAGAGGCATAAATCGCCACGAACCATTTCAAAAGAAGACTGAAAAAAAAGTCAGCAAGAGGCATAGGTCCTCATGAGCTCCCCGCAATTTGCGAGGGCTCATGAGGATCCATACCTCTTGCAAATGCGTGGGCAGCTCATTTCGGGAGCTCATAAGAATCTATGCCCTTTGCAGATGGTCGGCGTTCAAGTTAAAGGCAGGAGACTGCCAGCGATGTTTCGAGAAGCGGGCGCGGCAAGTATTGGCTATTTTCAATCGCATGCTAATCTGAGAGTCTTGTGGCTAGCTCAGGAAAACATTTGTTACGGACGGAGTTGGGTGTTGGTACAGCGGACTATCGTACCGGAAGAACTGTTTGCGAGATGGTACGTTCGTAATTGGATGACCTTTTTGTTCACGATTTCTTTTTCTTGTTGAAAAAATTGGTAGACTTCGTACAAGAACTGCGGACTAATTATTCCGTTTCTTGACTGGATGACTTAGTGACAAGATTTGTTTCTTGTTAAAAAGTAAGACTTGTATGAGAATACATTTTGTAGTAGGATATCTTGTGACAATGAGACATGAGTAACGAGAAAGCTTTTGTGAAGAAGGCATATTCGACGAAAAGATACAAGAAAACCTGTGTTGTTATTGATGTATATGTGTCATGTTAATACTTTTATAAAAAGGCTTTGGTAAATAGACATGGTTACGAGATAATTTTGTAAAAAGACTTTGGTAAATAGACATGGTTACGAGATAATTTTGTAAAAAGACTTTGGTAAATAGACATGGTTACGAGATAATTTTGTAAAAAGACTTTGGTAAATAGACATGGTTACGAGATAATTTTGTAAAAAGACTTTGGTAAATAGACATGGTTACGAGATAATTTTGTAAGAAGACCTTTTGCGATGCGAATATTTCTTAACGAGGAAACAATAAAGTTATAGCAATATCACATTTGTTAAGTTAAACATCAACTCATTCAACCCCACGCACGTATTTCCCAAATTTTGGATGCGTCATCTAACGCCTATGCACCTGTTGCAGGAGATGGATCGATCAACAGGCGCCAAGCTAATCTGGCACTACCTTGAATTATAATGGTCGATCCATCTCCTGCTGTAGTGCGTCAGGGCTGAATGGGTTAATAGTTTGTGATATCTCTTTTTATGAATGTTGTTAATATGCCTTAAAATAATGATGCACAAACCGTAACTTATTTTATGTAGGAGAAAAGCAGTTCAGAGTTCCACGGACGCACACCAGGGGAAAAAAACAACTCTGTCATGTGTGCCTAGTCGCACGGCTTGCGAACAGAGGGGTGCAAACGTTTTAGTCCACAAGCTAGGAAGGTCTACCGTGCACCCCACCCAGTACTCAATAAGATGGGTTTCAAAGTGTTCCTTAGTATGTCCTGAGATGTTTAAGCCATGTTCCCCGAAAATCCTTAGGAACACACCAGAGATATAGCCGATGGCGCAAGGGTACCCCCATTCACACTCTTCAGGTGCTAAAATGAGGTTGAGAAACATTTTTCTCTAAATAAATCAGAATTCATTCCAGAACCCAAATCAGGCAATATTATGTCAAGGCACACCTTCTGCATCCTCTGCAAAAAACAGAATGAAAAAATATTGAATCTCTGGCTCACAGTGAAGGTATTTGTGCACCCATTAAACGACCATTTCCGCAAAATCGCAAAAAAAGACAAAAATAATGTGTCAGATGCCTTCAGACATTTTCTATAGCACTGACAGTCCATTTTCAGGTTTACATCATTAAAACAGGATGTCACAATTATTATAAACTTTACTAGGTGATGCTGTGATCCCTGTGAGTGCCACAGTGGTTGATTTTGTATCCCTACCCCCAAGTTGTAAAAATACACAAAATTAATTAGAAAAAAATTGCTTAAGTTATTCCATTTTATTTGGACCTCTTTTTACCTATTAAGTTTCAATAATGTGAGCATAAAGTGCAAGAAAATAAGTTAAGTCGTCATCCTTTACGGTACATTCGTGGTGAATGATAACTTTTTCCCCATTTAAAATTGCCGAATTGGGAAATGTATGTCGTTTCCGGTGCCCTCAGAAATTTTGTATACAACTGATAGGTCTTTGTTAGGTTTTATTGGTTAGGATAGAGTACCACAGTTACTCCCAACCTGATTTTGTGATGCTATGATGCATTTAGGTGCCACAGTGGCTGAATCTGCTGCCCTACCCCCATTTTACCAGTACGCAAAGTAACGCAAAATAATCATAAAAATTGCTTACGTCATACTCCTCTGTTTAAATATTTTTTGTTGCCAGTTTTTTTAAAGTATGCATATTGAGCATAACAAGTTGTGATCATTTCATTAATTTCAATCTAACCCATCAATTTAATTGTAACTATTTTTAACTGGCTGGTCTTTTAGGTGATATTTTACTTAGCGTAAGGCAGGTCTAGTAAGGTCTCCCCTTTTCCTTTCATTTATTTTCATCTAGAAATGTGTCAATATGAATGCGTAATAAAGTTTCATGGTTCCTAATAGCCAAAACAATGTTATCAAAAATACTTAGTTTCCACATGTCGACTACGAGATCTCCACTTCCACCTTCTGCAACGTTCAATTTTGTATGGCCGTCTTTAAATCTTATATTGTTCTGGCTGCCAATAAGTGAGCTGTCAAGAGCTAGGCAGCATGTTTTCAGAGTTTGGTGTATAGGGGCGTGTCTTCTGGTCAGAACTGCCAGCAGACCGCTTCTGTGTATGGACATGTTTGGAGAATGTGTAAGGAGACTGATTTTCTACGCCAAATTCACATAGGGCTGTTTCCGCATGACCCAATCTCACGAGGTGAGTCCAGCAGGGTCCTTACGGTCTGTGAACATTTGTGAAAGTTGTTAAAAAATGACAAGGCTTTTTCAGGGCCCTGGAAAGTCTGTCAGTTTCAGTCCTTTTCCTTAAAGTCTGTAAAAGTTTGTACAAAATTACAATGTGCTGGCAGACTTTTGTCTACTTCTTTTTTTTTCTCCCCCAATTTGTGACTATTCCATTGCGAACGATCATGCTGACGCTTGTTGCAAGTGATCTCTGATCATAAAGTGACTGCATGGCCTTTCTGCCGAACATTCTGATTGGTTGTTTACGCTTCTACCGAAGTCCGCCATTCGCTAAGCGTTCTTTTATTTTGGTATCTCTTCATGCATTAGACACGGAAGCTTTAAATAATTGCTGATACAGAGTGATCTGATTAAAGTGTGTAAACCTTCAGGCTTCAATTTGGGTTTGTGAAACGTTCCTGCTTTTCTGTACGGACCCAGTCCAGAGTAAGCAGTGCGTAGATGAAAGATGGTGGCCTGGCTCTCCCTGTTCAGCTTGTTGATGTCATCTGCCCACAGGCTGCAGCCGCCATTCTGCTGTTGCCAATCACTTTGTTGTTGTAGTGTCTCCATTCCCAGCTAGTCCAGAATGCACTGGAATCCACTGCAGCACTATTTTGTGGACAGGGCATCCAGTCTATCTTGAAGCTTCCTGGTGAGATCAGTGGATCAAGCTGCTGCCTTTCCCTAGCTAGTGCTCTGCTGCTGTGTTGAGCACCTGCAGATCTGTACGATAGTTGGAGCTGCTGCCACCAGCTGGTAAGGAGAGGGAGGTAGTAGTGCGGTCTGCACAACAGATGTACACGCCACTTCCTTCATTCCGCACGGCATCTTATGTGGTATCACAGCTGCTGTGAGGGTAGCGCTTGTGCACAACCTCCAGCAAGATGGCTTTGTGCAGTGCCGCGACCTTTGGCAAAGAGTCCTGGAACATTGTTTATGTTGTCTTGAAGGCTCTTTCGAGATGTCCAGGTATCTGAAGGTAGCTGTTCACACATCTTTGGGCTTGGTTCCAGGACGTCAGTGTTAGCCCTTTGCAAGACCTTCAGTTGGCGGTTCAGATTTGAGCGGTTCAGATTTGGACATTTCTGACGGTTCTTGGTCTGCTCCTGTAGTCTCCCATGCTGTCGGTGTTTAGTAAGTTTCTTCATCGTGTGTGCTGTTCTGTATTCCAGTGGCTCCAATGTCCTCCATTTCCTAAATTGGGGTGCTCCAGATGGCTCTAAGAATGTCACTGCATCATGAGAATGATCCATGTTCTGCATCTTGTCAAGCCTGGCTTTTGGGGTTTTGCAGGCAGTGTTTCATGTTGTCGATGTATCTTGGTACCGCACAACTGGTCTGACCGAGCAGGTGTTTGCTTGTGCCAGGATGCTGTAAATTGCGCCAATGTGGTCCCCACCAGTTTCTTCATCAGAGACTTCTTTTTTTTTTTGCAGCTCTAGCTTCCATGGCTTCGATATGAGGCCTCCACGTGAATCCAGTAATTTATTTGTTGCCAGTAAAGTTGGCCTGTCTGTCTTTGGTACTCGAAGGTCTCCAGTTTTGAGGTGACCTCTTCCGTCTGATTGAAAGAGATGGTCTAGCTCAGTTTGAGTGGCCTCTTTCAGTCCAGCTGCTGACTCTATTGGCAACATCCTGGATTCTGGAGGATGCTATTTCTTTATGTTTTCTGAAGGATGCTATTTCTTTATGTTCTGCTGCGCTCCACACTGCAAAGTCATCCGCATGGAGGATGTTCAAGACGAACCTTGGTACTGTTGTACTGATGTCATTAATGTAGACCAAAAACAGCATCAGACACAACATCTCCCTGAGGTACACCTTCCCCGAGTTTTCACAAGAGTGCTGAATGTGCAGACGATAGAAGCTTCAGCGGGAGCCCCTGTTAAGCATGCCTTAAATAAAAAGAATTGCAATTAAATTGATGGGTCACATTGAAATTAATGAAATGATCACAAATGTTTATGCTCAATATGAATATTTTGTTAAGAAAACTGGCAACAAACATATTTAATCAGAGGAGCAATTGTTATGATCATTTTTCGTTCCTTTGCGTACAGGTAAAATGGGGGTAGGGCAGCAGATTCAGTCACTGTGGCCCCTAAATGCATCACAGCATCATAAAATCAGGTTGGGAGTAACTGTGGTACTCTTTCCTAAACAATAAAACCTAAAAAAGACCTATCAGTTGTATACAAAATTTCTGAGGGCATCAGAAACAACGTACGTTTCCCAATTCGGCAATTTTAAATGGGAAAAAGCTATCATTCACCACGAACATACCGTAAAGGATGCCGACTTTCCTTATTTTCTTGCACTTTATGCTCACATTATTCAAACTTAATAGGTAAAGAGAGGTCAAAATAAAATAGAATAACTTAAGCAATTTTTTCGAATTAATTTTGTGTATTTTTAAACTTGGGGGTAGGGATACAAAATCAACCACTGTGGCACTCACAGTAATCACAGCATCACATAGTCAAGTTTATAATAATTGTGACATCCTGTTTTAATGATGTAAACCTGAAAATGGACGGTCAGTGCTATAGAAAATGTCTGAAGGCACCCGACACATTATTTTTGTCTTTTTTTGCGATTTTGCGGAAATGGTCGTTTAATGGGTGCACAAATACCTTCACTGTGAGCCAAAGATTCAATATTGTTTCATTCTGTTTTTTGCAGAGGATGCAGAAGATGTGCCTTGACATAATATTGCCTGGTTTGGGTTTCTGGAATGAATTCTAATTTATTTAGAGGAAAATGTTTCTCAACCTCACTTTAGCACCTGCGAAGAGCGTGAATGGGGGTACCCTTGCGCCATCGGCTATATCTCTGGTGTGTTCCTAAGGATTTTCGGGGAACATGGCTTAAACATCTCAGGACATACTAAGGAACACTTTGAAACCCGTCTTATTGAGTACTGGGGGGGGGGGGGGTGGGGGTGGGGGTGCACGGTAGACCTTCCTAGCTTATGGACTATTTTAGCTGAGGCAAGAAAACATTCTGAAGAAAATCGTATCTGCGAGTGTTAGCAATCAAAGAGGAGATCGTTGTGAATTACGCGAAAGTAATTACTGCTTCGTCAGCTTTGTGCTGGAATACGCGCTGGGACCAGGGCCAGTTGCATGAGCGAGCTTAGTCCTGCACCAGCCACTAAGCAAGGTGCGCCGCACCTTGCTTAGTGGCTGGTGCAGGACTAAGCTCGCTCATGCAACTGGCCCCTGGAGCCAAGCCCTGGCCTGTTGTTTGTCACACGGATGATTCAAGGCTAGTCTGATTCACACGATAAAGCTAAAGTTAGCTAAAGGTCCTAAGGCTGATGTCGGCCCTAGTACCTCTTGCCTACTGGGTTTCGTCTGAGAAAGTGGCGGACAACCAACATGCAATAGACCTTTTTGAGTTCGAAAGCGTGACTTCCAACAACAACAAATCCATCGGACCAACAATATAACACGATGGATCTTTTTTTCCCAGTTTAAAAGTAGTGTTACAAAATGTTACAATGTAACACTCTGTAATACTTGTAGACTTCTGAGTTTTAAATTGTTACAAAGTGTTACAGTTTTAGACTTTCGAGTATGAAAGTGCTACAAAATGGTACAGTCTAACACTTGGTAACAGCTAGACTCGTAAAGATCTATCACACTTCCCGTTCCTTAGACCGCTCTGAGAGGATTTTTTTTTTTTTAAACGAAAAGATGGGATAATCAAATTTGTTTCGTTTTGTAGCTTTGAACTGAAGACAATAATTTGCTGTAGGCATTTCCGTCTGCCACGATCGTAAACGGATTTATCAATGATTTCAAAGAACGTGCGTCGATCGGTGTCGGTTTCGCGTTAAATATTTGAATTGATTTTTTTAAAAATAGTTTCTTATGATCTTGTGGCCACGGGTTAGTGTTATGTTTCACGAACATTAACCCGTTCAGTGCCGAGATAATTTGAACACAACCCAACTGCAAGAGGTATAGATCCGCATGACTGAGCCCCCGCAGTTGCTGGGGCTCATGAGGAGCTATGCCACTTGCTGAGAGTGCTTTGGGTCCATGTTCCTGAGACATCAATGCCTTTTTTTTTCTTTCTTTTTTTGTGTCTTGAATTAACAAAAACTGCTAAAACACAGTCTGCGTCATATGGCACTAAAGATTTTAACTCATTCGCGGCCAGCCGTATCCGGATGCGCGGCTTATGCCGCGCATCCGGATGCGGCTGGCCGCAAATGAGTTAACCCTCTATGAAGCCACCGGTACTATATATAGTGGTTCCATGCACAAGGGCGTTAAGGATGTGCTCTAACTCCTTGACTGCTACGGACGATACCGTTTGGCGGAAAAGACGCGTAGTTACGCGTTTTTTTTTCCGCTGAGCGGGATCGTCAGCAGTAGTCAATGGGTGAAAGGTCAGGTCGATTTTCTATCGTTCAGGAGCTGACACCACGTTCAACGCAGAAGACCCACTGTCATCTATCTTCTGTAACACCTTCCATGCCGATCCAGGAAGTACGTTTGTGTCGATGTGAGGACTCTTGAGGGTTAAAGCAAACCGAAAAAAGAACAAATCGTCTATCACGGCCTGGATGAGGACAGTGCAGCTACAGTGGTGAAGAGGACTATTAAAGCTGAAGCAGGCAGCTGCTAGACGGCATAATTTGACGTCACACACGCTGTTGACTGGCGTAACACGCACTTCCTTTTACAGTGGGCTCTATTTTAACATCAGACTGAGAGTGAAATAAGGGAAAAATGCTCGCTGGTTTATACGAACGATCTGATCATGGCTTTCTATTGGATCTTTTTCTGTAAATACCTCTGCAGAGAATATTTGTGAAAGAACTTTGTTGATTGGTGAGGATATTTGTTGATTTTACTTTTTACCTGTGTGTGTGTCGCCGTATCGTCGTTGCTTGCATCGGACACCACTCAAACCAAACGATTTATTAAAACGTTCATCTGAACAAGGAAAGCTTCCTGTGACAAAGATCAGACAATGACAACGTCGCCAGCTAACGGTATGACCGGGGTGCACCACCTTCACCGACACAACTTGACGGACGGCGCCGAGGACCATCACTACGTGAACGAAGATCTGGAGATCCAGGTGTACCCCACCATCAAGCAGCCTCCCTACCTCATCTTCGTCTTCTCGCTCGCCTATCTCCTCATCTTCCTCTGCGCTCTCGTGGGTAACACTATGGTGGTGCTGGTGGTGGTTCGAACGCCGCGCATGCGCAGTGTCACCAACTACCTGATCGCCAACCTGGCCGTGGCCGACATCCTGGTGGCCATATTCTGCATTCCCATCACTCTCCTCAGCAACATCTTTAACGGTACCGTTGACTTATTGTCGCTGTTTTGGTTGTCAGTGTTTCGGTGTCGTGTTAACCCTTATCATTCGGAATACACCAGTGTGTGAAATAAGTTGGACTAATATAGTTCAAGGGTGGTGCCAGAATAGCTTGGCGCCTCTTGAACTTAAACCATTGGTCTATATCCTTATCTGTAAGTACTGTAATGTAATATAATACTATACATGGCAGTGTACAAATTTGAAGCTTTTAGCCTCCGTATGATATGGGTTAATGTCGCCTTTCCGTCTCGTGGACTGAACACGCACCTCAGCAACATCGTTTAACCTATTTAACCCCAGGGCCGCATTTCCCATATTTTGGAGGTGTCACCTGACGCTTATGTACCAGTTGCAGGAGACAGATCGACCATGACAATTCAAGGGTAGCGCCAGATTAGCTTGGCGCTATCAGCCACCAAACTAATCTGGCGCTACCCTTAAATTATCATGATCTGTCTGTGTCCTGCTGTAGTGAGTCGGGGTTAACTGGATTAAATATATAATTTGAGGATAGACTGGAAGGGGGGGGGGGTCCTTCCCCCCTCCCCACCTTTGGACACTTTTATGGGGTTCTGTTTTGCTGTTTTTTTTTCGACAGGTGACGAGGTCACACACCCAGCTGTCGTATTTGGGTTGTATTTCCTACCAACCACAAAAACCTCCCCCCCCCCTCCCCCCTCCCCTTCCCCGCCCCCAACCCACCCGCTAAACAAACAAACAAACAAACAAACAAAATACGCACGCACGCACGCTCACACACTCGCTTTTCTGTTTACTTGACGGTTAACCCATTTAGCCTCGACGCACTACAGCAGGAGATGGATCGACTATGATAATGATAATTCAAGGGTAGTGCTAGATTCATTAGGCGCCAAGCTAATCTGGCGCTACCCTTGAATTTTCATGGTCGATTCTATCTCTTGCAGCTGGTATATAGTCGTTAGATGCCACGTCCAATACGTGGGAAATCGACCTTGTGGATAAATGGGTTAATCTTACTTACCCCTTACCTTCTCCGAGCCCACCAACAACCCAATTTTCGGAGCCAATTTGTTGTGTATCGAGTGCCCGCCTAGTAATGTCCAGAATATTGGCAGAAATCTGCCAAAATGAAGAGACCGATCTATTTCTGATTCCTGGAAACCAAGGGGATGAATTGCAGCTGCAGTAGGTATAGAGTCTCAGAGGAAACAGAGCTATCTAACTCTATGCCACCGAACCAAAACGGCTTGTATCTTATGTTTGTTTGTTAATTAAGGACGGCGAAATTTGATGATAGTTGAAGGGTTGTGCCTGATTAGCTTGGTGCCTGGTGAGGCGCCAAGCTAACCAGGCACTCCCCTTGGGCTGTTACGGTCGATCTGTCTCCCGCAGGTCGCGGTGAAGTGGAAAAGAGCTAAAAAAGAAGCCATTAAAAAAATGTCCTACATTAGAAACTGGTTTCATTCTATGTCTAACAAAAGTGATTTTTGGAAGGCGAAATTGATGTGATTTAATGAACCTTTTCAAGTGCGCTTGCAACCACCTGGCTCGTCCGCCGATTTTCGGTCCCAAGTTCTTCTAAATGTAATTCCGGTCTCTGCGTTACTATTCCACTCATGCCCGTTGAAGGCAAAAAACAGTAAGTATATATTTTTTTTGTGAATATGAAGATTTTCGTTCTATTTCAATGAAAAAACTTTTCTCAAAAATGCACCTTCAGTCTTTAGCCTTCACAGGTACGACTGTATTGGAGTTACCCATGTATAGGATGAAGAAGGTTTTTTTGACTTCACCTGAACTCGCCGGCCACGTTTTCATTTCTTGACAGTTCACCCATTTTTTCCACATAAATATTTCTTGCAGCAAGTTTATATGTGGTTCTGAAAGTGAAACAAGCTTGCTTGGTTTGGCCACGTGACCCGACACAACACCTTGTCCAAGACTATCCTCCAAGGCACTCTCGAAGGAAGTCGTCGGCGAGGTCGTCAGAGAAAGAGTTGGGTCGCAAACATAAAAGAATGGACCGAACTCGAGATGCCAGACTTGCTTGCCACCGCCCAAAATAGAACTCAGTGGAGAGCACTGTCTGTTGCTGCTGCCTTTCAGTCCCCCCAACGCCCAGTTCGGGCAAGGGACTGATGATGATGATGATGAAAGTGAAACTGCTGAAGGTAACTTCGCGCTATACATGGTTATAGTCGGTTAACTCATTCGAAACGTGCCACCTCCGGATACGCGGCATAAGCCGCGTATCCGGAGGTGACACGTATCGAATGAGTTAAATAGTCCACATTGTCCCTGATGGCCAGTAGGCTCCGTGGGACGTAAAATCCTAAAGAACAACAACAAGCAGTCCACTAAGATTTGAAAAACAACAACAAACAAACAAACAAAAAAACTAACAAAGAAAAACATCCACGCAAGCAAAAGATCCTAGAGTGGACGCCGGCCTTGTTTAGTGCACAGCCATGATATGCAGGCCAACTAAGCCTACCGTCGAGCCATGGACCTCAGTGGCGGATCGAGGGGAGGGGGGGGGGCAAGGTGGCCTCCCCCCCACCCCGTTAGTCCTGGCAGGTGGTAGATGGTCGATTACTTGAGTTTTTTTAGTGGATGGTTGATTAGTTTTTTTTTTTTTTTTTTTTTTTTTTTTTTTTTTTTTTTTTTTTTGGGGTGGTGTTTGGTTGCTGTGTGCGCGCGCGCGTTTGTGTGTGTGTTGTGTGTGTGCCCAGGTCCGTAAATCTGACGTACCGGAAGAAGGGGGGGGGGCAGTTCTGCGACGGGGGTAGGGGGGTTTGTCGGCGGCGAATTTTCGCCCCCTTCCCCCCCTCCCCGTCAGGACCCGCCTGGATCCGCCCCTGGTCCTGCCACTTACTGGGGTGTCTGTAACAAAGTATTTGTAGGGATTTAAGTCTCTGTTTTCATTAGAAGGAATACCTACATCATCGCAGACTTTTAACACATTCCGCCCCAGAACCGAAATCCTCAAATTTTGAAGTTGCCCATTGAAGGACTGTAATACAATTCTAGTTGCTGGTCGAGCATGATAGTTCAAGGGTGGTGCCAGAATAGCTTCGTGCCCATAGGCGCCAAGCTATTCTGGCACCACCCTTGAACTATCATGCTCGATCCATGTCTTGATGTGGTGTGTCGAGGCTGGATGAGTTAAGCTTCATGACGTTTCACGACGTTGTCCTCTTCAGACAGTGTTGGTAACGGAGTCTGGCTTCTATGACAGTAAGAGGCGTAGATTCTTCTGTGAGAGGCATAACTTCTCGTGAGCCCCTGCTGCTGCAGGGGCTCGTGAGAATCTTTGCTTCTCACAGTTAGGCGAGCCTGACGTTTCCTCTGTAAAAGAGAGGTAATTTATCAGACCGATCCTTACCGTGACAAGATGCTTAGTATCTCGTGTGCCCTTACGGCCAAGCAAGAGATATACATTCTTATGAACCCTTCGACTGCAGCGGCCTTTGAGGCTCTATGCCTTTTTTTGCGGATGGCCTTTAACCCGTTAACTGCCGGGGTATGGCGAACGCTATCCAGCTGCTAGAGACACATGTCTCTTGTTAGTTTTAAGTTCTTTTTTGCCTTTTTTGGGGGGAGGTTCCATTTACGTCTGTATTTCTCACGCGTAAATTTTGGTCAATGTGCAAGTCGCTGCTTCAGACGCGAAATTCGCGATCACTGGAATCAAAGTGGGGTTAAAGTAGAGATAACCATGCAGTATACCAACAAACGTACTGACAAACAAGCAAGATGGGAGCGCAGCAGCTACACCATTATCGGCAGTAAATGCCTGTTTCAAGAGAATCCGAACATGTTTCTTAACCAATAGCCACGTTGGGTCAATACGATAGAGATGCCGCAAACAGATTAAAGCAGGGGATGGTAGCCGGCGTACGCGGTACCAGTATGACCTATTGTGAACTTTCCTATATTTGTGAAAGAATTGATTTATTGATTGGCGTTTCTAGCCTTTCAAGCTGTTTTTAGTGAACGAAACGAGAGTAGCGTTACATGTTTTGCATTGCTCTTAACCCTTTTAGATCCAAGGTCCCATTTGTCAAATGTGGGAGGCGTTGCCTAATGATTGTGTACCAGTTGCAGGAGATTGATTGACCATGATAATTCAAGGGTAGTGCCAGATTGGCGCCTGAAGGAGATTGATTGACCATGATAATTCAATACTCACAAACCAAACCAGATAGGTGAGGCTAGCGCCGATAGAACTGTACACATACCAAGGGGAATAAGTCTGCGCTGGACAGAGAAACAGATCCCCTGCCCCCTCCTGTCAGGCACCCCTTGGTATGTGTACAATTCTACCGGCGCTAGCCTCACCTATCTTGTTTTTGAGTATTCTATAACTCGAGGCAAAACTTGTATCGTTACATTGTTGTGTATTGTCTTGTGCATCTACAGTGGAAAATCAGGGTATTTACCCGACCACATTTAGTAGTGCACCTTCTTGTTTGTGTATGCGTGTTTCTCCTGCCTACTTCCTAAGTTCCCAAAAAAGATATGGGTTATAAGCTAGACCTGATGCATCCTTTTTAAGGGATATAGATCACCGTCTTGTTCTATACCTGCGTATTTTTCTGTGGGCTGGCGATTGGGTCAGTGCCTGATAGGATAATTCAAGGGTAGTGCCAGATTAGCTTGGCGCCTTCAGGCGCCAAGCTAATCTGCCACTGCCCTTGAATTATCATGGTCAATCAATCTCCCGTTGTAGGGACTCGGGGCTAAATGGGTTAACACTCATATAAGTAGTCTTGGTAGTCAAAACACCATTCGCTGTATTGCACAGGATGTCCCTATAGTGCCTCTGGACGCCCGCATTAAAATCATCTGCACACCGAGCGGCGCCACTTTGTCAATTGCTTCCCTGCTCGTCTTGAATCTGAGAAGCTTTAGATAACGCATATTTATATGGGTTCGGTTCCAGGGGTAAGCTGCAACAGAGAGCGTAAATCATGCGCAGGCCACTATAGTGCCCTGCGTAGGAT
Organism: Semisulcospira habei; assembly: GCA_036245525.1. NCBI lineage: Eukaryota > Metazoa > Mollusca > Gastropoda > Semisulcospiridae > Semisulcospira > Semisulcospira habei. The sequence continues at coordinate 195 of BTPG01000049.1, read as the reverse complement.
TCACGCTCTCTCATGCAGCTGATGAGTTCGATGAGGTGCGGTCCGGTGAAATTCTGAGGGAATGATAATAGACAGATAATAGCACCATGACATCCATCTCGCGTATCTAGATATAGTTTACATTTTCAGTGTCGCTTTGCGCCTAAGTCGAGCTGATCCGTGACTACCCTTGTGCTAGCACGGTCGATCCATCTC
>BTPG01000048.1:40000-89820 GCA_036245525.1 Semisulcospira habei | reverse complement strand
CACTGACAGCGCTCTGTCTGTCTGGTATATTCATTCATTTTATTCATTTTAATGTCCCTCTGGCACTAAAAGTGATCGGGGACTAGCCGTTGCAACTTTACAGATCAAGTAGTAAGTAGAAGAGTTAAAAATTAAGAAATAAAAATATAAGATTCATATATACAGCTCGTGTTTTGGTCTCTCACCCAGAAAAGAGACAACGGTCATTTAAACATTAATTTATTACAAAAAACAATTTCTAAAATTAGGTTAAAATTCAGGACCATCCGTTAAGAATTCTAATATAAAATCTACAAAGATACAATTATGTACATTACACATAACTTTGACGGTCAGAAAAAAAATTCAAGACGGACCAGGGCCAGGGCCACTGATGTTTACCACTAAATTATAGCATCAGTATTTATTTAAATCCGTACTATTTAAATTAACTCAGAAAAAAACAGGAAGTTTCAATATGTTTGTAATTAGAGCAATAATATTTTCGTTAGCATTTTCTAAAATTGAATGAAGAGACGAGGCTACCGGATAAGCTGTCCTAAGCTCAGCACACTCTGCGTCGAAAGCCACACACTCCAAGACCGCATGGTCTGGGGTGAAGCCCTCGCCGCAGAGACAGGCAGGGCGAGCCAATCTGGCACGCCAGCCACCAGTGCAAACCCTATTGATTGCCCCGTCTACAATAGGCAGTTTATAAATAGAATGAATTTTCGTAATTCTGTAGGCAAGGATGCTTGGAAACTCCCTAGCCAATATTAAATTATTTTCGTTACTAATTTCAGCTATAACTTTGTTAATTTTATTTTTAGCATCTTGAAAAGAATGAGTGAGCCGCACGGGCCGGGCTCCCGGCGCACCGGTCGCACCGGCCCGAGCGGCCCGATCAGCAGCCTCGTTACCTAGGATTCCGACATGAGAAGGGACCCACTGGAGAGCGACACTGATCCCCCTAAGACTGAGATGATTAATAAGTAAATTTATTTCTAGAACTATATCAGATCTGCCAGAGTGTTCAATACATTTTAGACTCTGCAAAGCAGATTTAGAATCTGTACAAATAAGATACTGATACATCTGCAGGGGCAGGGCCAGCACGTGATCAAGGGCCATAAGTATGGCCACAAGTTCTACCGTGCAAATAGCCCAGCCCCTACCCAAACTATAGCTAATAGTTTTATTTAGAGATGGGATAAACACCCCGCTCCCCGCATCTCCGGCATCATTAATCGATCCATCGGTATATGCAGTGAGCGAGTGTGAATATCGAGTCTCCAAATAATCCAAAGTTGCTGTTCTTTGTAAATTTAAATCACTTTTTTTTTTTTTACTAATATTTGGTATATCCGTACTTATTGAGGCCGCCAGGAGGGTCCAAGGCGGATAAGGAGAAAGCGGAATCGGATTTATAGTCTGGGGAACCACGTCAGCCCTAACTTGGACTTCGTGAACCAGAGCGGTTAAAGGTGGTTGAATCCTACGTTTTTGGATCGCATGGATGGCTAATTCCAGACGATCCATGTTGAGTTCACTATGAAATATATCCTGGGCGTTATTAGAAGTTTTAAACATACGATTTAAATAGTTCGCACAAAATTTTAGGCGGAACTGTTCCAGGGGAAGTATCTTGGTGAGGGCATATACTGCTTTGTTTGAAGTGAACTCAGGCACCCCCAAAATGCACTTCAGCGATCTCATCTCAGCGGCTTCTAGCATCTTAAGAACTCGTTTAGATGCTGAGAGAAAGCATTCCGCTCCATAACTGAGATTAGAACGCACAAGCGCATGATGGAGGTGCAGCAATAGCTTAGTATTTTTGCCCCACACCTCATATTTTAAAAGTCTAATTATGTTTACCGCTTTATTCGCCCTACAGATAAGGCTATTTATATGAGGTGTCCAGTTTAATGTGGACGTAAAAATCACGCCCAGGAATTTGATTTGGGTTAGCGGAGTCAGCGAATATTTCATATCAAAATTACTGACGGTTAAAGGAATACTAAATTTGGCTTTCATAGTACTGAAAATTATTAACTGCGTTTTTTCAGGTGCCAACTCAAATCCATTATTTTCCAAGTACTTTTGTACGAGGTCAATAACCTTTTGAAATTTCATAGCTTTTTCTCTAGATATCTCCCTTTCACGGGAATTAGTTTTAACTGGTTTCCATATGGCTATGTCATCGGCATACTGTGATATTTGAACAGTATTATTAGTGTATTTGTCTAACTTAGTTTTTAGATAAGCCGGGAGATCCGCCATCATAATATTAAAAAGAGTAGGAGCAAGACAGGTACCTTGCGGTACTCCACAATCAGTACTATGTGTTTTGGAGAGGGCCTGTCCATGTTTGACCTGGAAAGTCCGTTTTAAAAAAATTTCAAAATATTTGTGAATATTTCCAGTTAAACCAAGTGCATAAATCTTATATAACATTTTTTTATGCCAAACGACGTCAAACGCTCGTTTGACGTCGAAAAAGCAAGCCATAACCTTTTGATTTTTTTTAAAAGCTTGCTTAATTGAAGATGATAAGGCATACAGCTGGTCGGATACAGATCTAAATTTCCGAAATCCAGCCTGAACTTTAGGAATAATATTGTTTTTTTCCAAAAAATATTCTAATCTATTCTTAACCAGCCGCTCAAGTACTTTACTTATATGCGGTGTTAGGGTTATAGGTCTATATGAAGAAACAAGATTTCGAGGTTTTTTCGATTTAGGAATCGGGATCACTAGACCATGCTGCCAGGCCAAGGGAAAATGACCCTCTTCAAAACATTTATTATATAAATTTAATAAAAGCTTGCTTCCTTCAAGTGGGAGATTTTTCAGCATAATATAGGTTATTTGATCATGTCCCGGAGAAATTTTTCTGGATTTAAGTTGGGACAAAACAGAATTAAGTTCCTCCATAGTATAAGGGAGGTTAATAAAAGCAGTATCTCCCGGTTCCGGAGCTACCAAACCTTCAAGTACCAACTTATCTTCTTCAGCAGCACGAAAATTTTTAGCAACAGGATTAAATTTTTCTGTGGTACTAACATTAGCGAAGGTTTCTGCCAGGATATCTGCTTTATCCTGGTCAGTAGAATACATTAAATTATTTACGACTATTGGAGTAGGAGAAGGATTTTTAATATTTTTAAACTTTTAAACTATTTTCCACGCCTTTGTCAAATCTGTAGGATCATTAATTTCATTAGTTATCATATTGTCTAAACATTTGAGTTTAGCCAAGGCAATGGTTTTATTACACTGAATGTTAGCCGATTTCATAGCCACATGGTCATCTGGGTTCCTAGTTTTTTTCCATTTATTATAGAATTTCTTTTTTTCCTTCACAGCCCTATCACATTCCTCATTCCACCAAGCATTGGAAGATCTGTCCGGTGGAGTTCCCCTGCTTCGTGGAATAGCTTTTTCAGCTGCATTAAGAATCACTCTACTTAGAGAATTATTAAATGTATCCACATTAGTAGTATCTATAGTGTTTTTATTTTGATTAAAATTTTCATGAAATAGAGACCAATTAGCTTTATCATACTGAAATTTTCTATTAGATTCGGGGAGATTATTAACCAGCTGGGTCTTAAGTATCAGTTCCAGGGATATCGGTAGATGATCACTCCCCATCGGATCATCGCTCAACACCCAAGAAACATCCAAGAAAATATTATTAGAGGCTAAGGTTAAGTCAACCGCCGATGGGTGCTGTTGTATACTGTCAGGGATTCTGGTAAGTTCACCACTATTAAGAATAAGAAAGTTAGATTTAGATATATCATCAGCCTGTTTATGTGCTATATTACGAGAGTCGGGAATCCTTGCGTACCAAAGCGGATGGTGGATGTTAAGGTCACCCATGACCAACCATCCACCACCCGGAAGGGCACACAACCACTCCAGGCCTGTTGGAGAAACCGATTTAGGTGCATATAGGTTAAGTATATTAATAACCTTATGCGTATTAGTTCTAATTTGAATATAACTACTATAAATAGGTTGTGTTACATGCATAGGAACCGGTGACTGCATTACTACATGATCAATCCCTGTTCTAACATATATGGCTGTATAAATTTTGTCAGTGATTTTGGTAGGAGATTCGACTATCGGTGGATAATGATATCCCCTAATAATAGGTAATTTAACTTTAGTCCTAGCCAGGGATTGCAAACAGATTACATGGAAATCATTTTTTTCCAAGTAGTTAATTAAATAGTGGATAGTAGACCCTATCGCCCGACAGTTCCACTGAAGGACTTTTAGTTTGTCACTATTCAGTACACCCATGACGGCGGCAAAAACCTATCACCACTGTCTTGAATCTTATTATTATCTAATTTTTACCAGTCAGCTAATGTTGGGATTTGTAAGCATGGGGACCAGGATGGACATGGTGAGTTGATTAAACTGCAACATGGCCATCACAATCCCCTGCACATTTCCCCCAGTAACTGCTGAAATCAACATTTGAGTTTGCTGAGCGATGTCTCTGAGCATGAACTCTTTCAGCCCAGGGCCATCGTCAGTTTGTCGAACCTCTCCGAATCTCAAAGTTCTTCGGGGAGGTAGTTCCTGTCCCTGTTCCTCCATCCCTTCCATCAACGATGGGGGGGGGGGGAGGAGGCAGAGGAGGAGATTTATCATTCTCCTCCCTATCTACTGCTTTAGCCTGTAAAGTACTTTGGACTAAAATATCTCTGTACGTCATTGACTGTTTACTTTTTTGTTGCGAAGCGGGCTGTTTGCGAACGGGCTGTGAACGAGTTGCAGGAGGTCTGGTCCACGCTGTGGTATCCAGACCTACCGGTAATGCAGCTTTATTAACACTCTCATCCTTCTTTTTAGTAGTGTTGATTTGAGCCCTCCTCACGGCCTCCTTGTACGGGATATAATTTTCATTTCTAATTTTGTTGGCTTTTCTGTGGAGAATTATTTGGGGACATTTTTGGTAGGCCGCACTGTGTGCGCCACCACAATTAACACATTTAGGTGCTGTGGTGTCAGGGCAGGCATCCCGGACATGGTCACGGCCGCCGCACCTGACACACACCGCCTGTTTAGCCCTACACACTCGAGCCGTATGTCCCAACTTGCAGCATCTAGAACAACGCAGCACAGGAGGGGCATACGTCTCAATCGAGAGATAATGAACTCCTATTTTAATTCTAGGAGGAAGCTTTGTCAGTTCATAGAAGTCGATCTTTATCGCTCTCGAGGGGACCCCCTCCCTATTGGTGAGCCTAGTCACTTCTGTCCGGTATCCCTGTTTAACGAGTGAATCTTTAATATATTTAGTGTCCTCAGCGAGGGGGATTCCGTGGGCCACCCCCACAACCCTAGGTGTGGGGATGGTACACTCAACATCAGCCCCACCGAGGTTCTTTTTAGCAGCTAACAGTTTTTGAGATCTTGTGTTAGGACAAGAGACTATCCAAACATCCCTGCCAATCCAGACCCGAAATATTAATAAATTGACCCGAAATATTAATAAATTGTGTTGTACCGTTTTTTCTAAGCGTGTTTCTTTCTCCGTTGGGTACTTCTAAACATCCCTGCCTATCTGTCTTAGGGTGATCTCGGATGGGGCGACCCCAGCACCACCGCAGAGGTGGGGCTGAAGCGTGCCATGATCCCGGAGTCTGGAAGATCCAGTCCCCAGATCATGAACCCTAACTGGATAGGTGCACCACACCTCAGCAGCGGGACCAGGGCAGCCACCATCCGAGTCCACTATTTTTTGTTTAGAACGGAGCTTGTTTACTTTCTTATTGATAACTTTCCTGAAGGGGGTTCTAAGTGAGGGATCACCGCCTCCACTCCCACCGGCGGCAGATAAACCACCGTCAGCAGAGGGAGGCGGGTCACCCTCAACATTGCCAGATGTTAGTGTGGAATTCACCGCAACACTCTCACCGTCTTCGATATCTTCGTCGACAATGAGAGGGAGCGGGAGTCCATCCATACTATGACTTTCAGGTGAATTTTGACGGACAAGAGGGGCCAGCCGGCGCTGTGTAGAGTCTTCCACAACAGCGCCGCCAGGTCCCCCCTCTCCAATATCCAAAGAAGTTTGTGGATGGGAGATGCTAGCCCTAAGCTCTCCCGGGACTGTGTCAGAGACACGTGCAATGTCCGGGGAGTGGGGAGGGGAAGAAAATACCCTAAGCTCTCCCCCGACCGAGCCTCCTAATGAGGCCCGGCCAGGGGATAACACAGGCAGACTACCTCCACCTTCTAAGCTAGCAGCATGCAGATTGGTGACACCGCTGGCCCTAGCCCTAGTCCGTCTTTTTTTAGTTTTACCATTCTTTTTCCTCTTACCCCCAACGGGGGTATTCTGACCGTCATCTAAGACCGACGAGGAGCCAGATCCATCGTCGGTCTCATTGGAAGAAGAAGACATAGACCCGAACAGAAAGTCCTCATAAGTGTACCTCTGTCGGGCCAGCTTCCGTTAAAAATTTCGAATCTAAAATCAGTTAAAAAATCTCCAGCAAAATCCAGTAAAAATTATTTATAAAAAGACTACACCAAGTTTTCTTGACCGTAAAGACAACCACAGCCACCTAAGTGAGTCCTCAAACAAGGCGGTCCTGAAAAGGACTTAGCAGAATAATGTATCAGCTGTCTAGGTGTATGTAGAGGCAGCGATGAGTGTCGACCGGCGTAGCGAAGTCGAAGGAAGCAAGGGGTTTGATTGATTGTACATTGCTTAACGTCCCGACAGCAACAAGGCTTTCTCAGGACGTGCCTGCACTGCTTGTGAAAAAAACCAAAACAGAACATTGAATGTATGTCGCCAGCCGGTCAAATACGTTAAATAAACCTAACACATGGGGCCTAAATAAAGCTAAGACCATTTAGCAACACACATCCAATATCAAGAGCTACAGGCAGTGCAGACAGTAGGGAGAGTTTTAAAAAGGCAAATACAGGTGAATGGACAAAGGGTAGACAGAAACACATGCCCCAGAATAGAGAGAAAAACCCACCCTGTGGGGCTGACCAGGGTGACCCTGGGAACTAAAAAATACCTAACCCCACCCAAGTCCCCCAGGGCAGACCCGGGTGGGGTAGGAAGCAAGGGGGCAGCGTAGCGTAGCCTGGTAGCAGAGCGGCGCAGCAGGTAGAGCGAGGCGCAAGCAGCGTGTCTGAAGTGGCTGTGTGAAGAAGGATGTCTGGTATAGCATTTTTCTTACTTTTTAAATAAACACGCGCCTGTCCGGCGGAGGCGAGTCAAACACGCTTCACTCCCGCCGTGGCTGACTCAAGACATCATTCAGGCCATGAGGGGGAGAGACTTGATCTGAGAAAACAGAAGTGTTTGCTGAATGAGCGCAATCGTGTCAAATGTTTAGTGCGGCAGGCTAAAAAATCTTTTATTGATCGTTTGATTAAACAAGACAAAGATATGTCCACGCTCTAGCGCGCTATGGCCGTAGTGTCTGGAGGCAAGAGTAGGAAATCCCCTGTAATCCCACCCACCCTGACTGCCGATAATTTTAACGATCATTTCCTTTCAATTGCCGAGTCTCTGGTCCCTTCTAAAACAAACTCTCGGCCTTATACCTGTCCTGACACCCTGATTGATTTCTGTAGAACGCCGCGAACTGCGAGATTTCATCCTTTTGCTATTCCACCTCTGGCAGTTCACGAGGTTGGTAAGACAATAAGTTCCATGAAGAATAAAAAATCTTCCGGGCCAGATGAAATAAGCCCCAAAATACTGAAACTATCACTTCCCTATGTTGTAGAAACAATAACTTATATCTACAATTTATGCATACAGAAAAATGTTTTCCCAAAAGAACTAAAAAAGGCTAAAGTTATTCCCCTACCTAAAACAAAAGATCTGTCCGATGTTAACAATTATCGCCCCATTTCACTTTTTTCTGTCTTAAGTATACCCCTTGAACGACACATTCATAAACATCTGTTAGAATACCTGGGAAAACGCAAATTAATCTACCCCCTCCAGTCAGGTTTTCGCCCGAAGCATAGTTGTCATACAACCTTATCGCGACTTACAGACACGTGGCTAAGTTCAATGAACAAAGGCGAATTCACAGGTGCTGTTTTCATAGACCTTCTGAAAGCTTTCGACATGGTAGATCATGAAATTCTCCTTTCCAAGCTCAGTATATATCTGGATGGTTCATTTTCAAGTAACTGTTTTCATACAACAGACGGCAGTTCTCAGGCATCTATTCATTCCTTTAAAACAACCTCGTTTTTCGCTTCCTATCTTACAGACAGACAGCAGCGCGTGATGGCCAATGGATCTTACTCTTCAAGTGGTTTAGTAACAAGAGGAGTGCCCAGGGCTCTGTCCTGGGACCTCTTCTCTTTTGCATATTATCAATGACCTGCCACTACATTTTACGAATGACAGAATTGCATGTGACTTGTTTGCCGATGACGCAACAATCCACACCCCCGATAAGTGTCTTGAGTCTTTAAATGGTCGTTTGCAACAAGGACTGAGTGAAATTTCCAAATGGTGTGAAAATAATGCAATGATCCTTAATCCCACCAAAACCGAATGTATGACGATAGCAACCCGTCAGAAGCATCAGCTCAAGCCACTTTCGCTTAACCTGGAAATCCAAGACCACACCATTACACAAGTAAATGAACATCGCCTACTTGGATTTATTGTTGATAACCAGATGAAATGGCAATCTCACATCAATGTTGTCTGTAAAACTGTGTCCAGAAATGTGTTTATGCTGTCTAAGCTAAAATATCTTATTGATGTCGACACTCGCAAACTATTTTACAATGCCCATGTCAAATCCCACATCGATTATGCCTCCACGACATGGGACGGCATCGGTGACATACACATGAAGAGGCTTAACTCCTTGCATCGCAGGGCAGTGAAGCAGATCCTGCCTGATCCAGCTCTTTCTACTGACCGAAAATTTGAAAAAACTAAAAATGCTTCCTCTTGTCAAGCACCATCTCTTTAACAAAGGGGTAGTCATTCATAAAATCTGGAATGAAATCCACCCAGAATACTTGTGTAAGCTCTTCACCAAGGTAACTTCAGGCTATTCAACATCAAGGCGAAACTTCATCACACCACGCCCGAGGATAGATTTATTTAAAACCACCCTCTCATTCTCGGGCGCCTTGTTCTGGAATAAACTGCCAGCGCACTTAACACACACTGGTTCACTCCCCTCTTTCAAGGAAAGCCTCTTCAAGTACCTGCTATCTAACAGCTCATTCACTGGTTCGGGTATCTCCATCGCCTAAAGCCTTGATATTAACCTCCGCGCGCACGTGTGCGCGTATGTGGGTGTGTGTGCGCGCGCGAGTGCGTGCGTGCGTGTGTGTGTGTGTGTGTGTGTGTGTGTGTGTGTGTGTGTGTGTGTATGTGTGTGTGTGTGTGTGTGTGTGTGTGTGTGTGAGCGTGCGGCGCGAACGTGCGCGCGTGTTTGATTTCAGTGAAAGAAGGAATTTTAAAGACTATCTTTACTTTCCTTTTTTTTCCCCCGTTCACATTGTTAGTAATCATAATTGGTGCCCTCCAGTTTGCCTTATCCATCTCTTTTTTGAACGACTTGTTATATTATGTGCACTTTTATGTTAGTAGCTTTGTACCTTTGTATGTTAGTAGCTTTGTATCTTTAACAGAGTTGTACCTTTGTAGATTAGCAACGGCAAGCGTGAAAAATGGCACATGTGCTAACTGCTTCTTCCGTTCAGAAATAAAGTTTCATTTCATTATTTCATTTCATTATTTCATCTCATTATTTCATCTCATCTCTCTCTCTCTCTCTCTCTCTCTCTCTCTCTCTCTCTCTCTCTCTCTCTCTCTCTCTCTCTCTCTCTCTCTCTCTCTCTCTCTCTCTCTCTCTCATTTACTGAACAATAATGGAATAACGATGTTCAAGGTATTTAATAAAAATTCCCCGAGAATATTTAAAAAAATGTTTTCCCTCGCGGCAACTACATACTCCAGATCAAGGCAGTCCCATTATTGTGCCACGACCTAGAATCAATCTCTACAAGAAAAGTTTAGCGTTCTCGGGCCCTAGCATGTGGAAAACTTTACCCAAAAATGTTACAACATCAACAACGCTTTCGTCTTTTAAAACCGGTCTCTTCAAGTACCTCACATCGTTATTGTAAGATTTGCCCAGGCGTTTATACTTGCAGTGTACGATTTTCCCCTCTCTAGCTCTTCCATTCTAGCTAAAATACGTCAGTGATATCTTCAGCCTACACAGGATGCTATTACTGCATGTTGTGTGTGTGTGTGTGTGTGTGTGTGTGTGTGTGTGTGTGTGTGTGTGTGTGTGTGTGAGTGTGTGTGTATGTATGTGTGTATGTATGTGTGTGTGTGTGTGTTTGTATTTAGGAGTGTGTGTATGGATGTGTACATTCTTTCGTGTGTGTGTGTATGTGTGTGTGTGTGCGTGCGGGCGCGTGCGTGCGTGCGTGCGTGCGTGTTTGCGTGTGGGTGTATGTGTGTGTGTCTGCTTGTGCGAGTGCTGACAAAGAACAAGAGATTGCGCTCGCGCGCGCACACACACACACACTCAAACACTCACAGACACACAAACACACACAAATGTACTCTCTCTCTCTCTCTCACACACACACACACACACACACACACACACACACACACACACACACACAGGCGTAACAAAAGAAATAACCCTAAATCATCAGGATGCTGGAAATGTTTATTTGTTGTCCAGCTCACTTTCCGAGGACACACACGGTGCGAATCCTCTCTGAGAATTCCGGCCGACAGTAACTATACAGAAGACATGCGTCACAGGTCAAGGAAATGCTAGTTAGTGGACCTAAACACATGCAAAGTGAAGTGATTGTGGTGACTGAGGATGAGATGCTTAGAGTACTTAAACATACCAACCCAAACAAAGCGTCTGGGCCAGATGGTGTTAGATCAAATGTGTTAAAATTATACGCTGAACAAATGTACCGAATTCTTTGCTATATTTTTAACATGCCACTTACGCAGTGTGTCGTTCCCAGTTCGTGGAAGACCTCTTGTATTGTCCCCGTGCCAAAAAAGCAAACTGTATCTGTGATGAATGATTTAAGACCAGTTTCTCTTAACTCGTGTGTCATGCAGGTTTTTGAGAGGGCTGTTCTTTCACGTTTTGAAATACAGGTTTCTGATTTTATGGACACTTACAGAAGGCAAAGAGGTGTTGATGATGCCATTTTGCATGTTGTCAAGAACATCTACTCTCATTTAGAAAAAACAGGAACCTCCATTCGACTAAAGTTCTCTATGATTTTTCGTCTGCTTTTAACACCATTCAGCCACACCTACTCGCTTCCAAACTAGTTCACATGAACATAAATGCCTCTACCATTCTTGGGGTTTTGGACTATCTCACTTACCGCCCACAGTATGTCAGAATTAGTTCGGATCTAATGTCAGATGTACTTTTTACCAACACCAGTGCACCACAGGGGACAGTCTTGTCGCCTTTTTTGTTTTCTTTGTACGCAGCGGACTGTAGAGCCACTCATGACGACTGTGTCATAGACAAATACGCCGACGACACGGCACTGACAGGTCAGATTACAGATGAGGACGACAGACACTATCACAGGAGATCGACGACTTTGTAGAGTGGTGCGATAGAAACTATCTTGAATTACATGTTGGCAAAACAAAAGAGATGGTCATAGATTTCAGGAAAAACAAACATCATCCCGATCTTGTTGTCATCAAGGGAACAGAAGTTGATCGTGTAGAGTCCTACAAGTATTTAGGTGTTCTTTTGACAACGCGCTCAACTGGAAACAAAACACAAATGCTACTGTGAAAAAAACGCATACCCGTCTTTACTGTTTGCGAACGCTCAGATCATTTAATGTAAGCACTCAGCTTTTACAGATGTTTTACTGCTCCAGTATTGTTAGCGTTCTAACTTTTGGACTGACGTGCTGGGGTAGAAATTTATGTAAAAGAGATCAAGATCGTCCTAACAAAGTAATCCGGAAAGGGGGCCGGGTGATTGGTAGGGTACAGGATACTTTGGACACACTGTACAACAGACGGATTACGAGCAAACTGGCTGACATTCTTGATGACAAAACACATCCACTTAGATATGAATTTGACAGCAGACGTATCGAACGAAGTGGCAGACTTGGAGTACCCAAAAGTAGTACATCACGTTATGCCAACTCTTTTGTCCCTCATGCTGTTACCCTCTTCAACAGTAATATCAGTAGATAGTGTCTTTCAACATTCTTTAATTCTTTAGTTCTAGCCCTTTCAGTAGTTCACTGCAACATTGCTGACACCAGAAGCACAGGGGGATCAGGATCAGGATTTTATTTAACGTCTTTTCACACATTGGTGATATTAGACACACACACACACACACACACACACACACACACACACACACACACACACACACACACACACACACACACACACACATACACACGCACACGCCCACCCCCCCCCCCCCCCCCACACACACACACACACACACAGTCACATAAAAATGATCCGAACACCCGCACGATCAATCTTCATGTTGTGTTTCTGACGTAATTAAGCCTGGATAAATACAATTCCATCTATAGGCGAATGCCGCCCATCTCCAAAGGGCACCGATCTTGATTTAACCCTGCAGACCATAATGTGTATTAGATGTAGGGCCTAACATGTCTAACCCCTGTGACAAAGTAATGAGGTGACTGCTGCACCAGCAAAATCAATGTTTCTCAAAATTTAATCAGTTTTCACACAGCTGTCAAACACCCGTCACCGTTGACCTTATGATTTCATAGAGTTGACTGAACTAGTATACATAGGAAGGTCTTATCATCATCAGCTACCATACCTTTGTGCCAAATTTGATTGAAAAGTTTGCAAAACTGTTGATAATACATGTAACTACAATTCTTTCCACGAGAAAGGCAAAGCCATTATGGCTCACGTGGACAACCGATATACTTATGTGTGACCTTTGTGACAACAAGTAAAGGACTGGCTTTCGCTCCTGCAAAGTCCATGTTTTCTGAAAATGTAAGTATTTGTCACACATATGTACACTCCCACCCTCTCCCCCACCCTTGACATTTGCAATGAGTTAAGTAAATTAGTATGCACAGGATGGTCTTATCATCAGCAACATTTGTGCCAAATTTGATTGAAAATTTTGTGAAAATGTTGATAATACACACAATTTCATCACAAATTGGGATTTTACACACATTTGCAAGCCAGTGACCCCCTCCGAAGGGTTATCTAAATTAGTATGCATAGATAGATCTTACCATCAGGTATCTCTGTAGTAAGTTTGGGTTTGAAGCTGTGAGCAGTATGTGAGACAAAAACCCCATCTTTTGTCAAAATATAGCTAGTTTAGACCTCTTTCCTGAGCTCTTGTGACCCTTGACCTTTCTGAGGATCAACCCAATTAGTATGAATTAAAAGGTCTTACCCTCAGGTCTCTTAATACCAAGTTTGGGTTTGAAGTTGTTAATAATATATGAGAAAAAATTAATTATGTCAAAATATATCTATTTTCGACCTTTTTTTTTTAACCCCTGTGACCTTCCCCTTTGTGAGAGGTCACTCAAATTGGTATGTTTGGAAAGGTCTTGCCACAAAGTATCCTTGGGCCAAGTTGGAAGACTGTGGCTTGAATAGTCTCTGAGAAAATGCCAACGTTAAAGTTTTCGGCACAGACGACGGCAGACGGACGACACACAGACCACCACTGGACCCAAATAATAGACTCACTTTCGCTTCGAACGTGAGCCAACACTAAAAAAAGTTAAAAAGTTTCACTATCTGTGATCTCATGTAAACGCTGTAAAAATAAAAGCTTACCTTAAAATCACTCTCTCTGACTGTCAACGAGCGTTGTTTGGTAATCGTTTGTCATTTGTTCAAGTTTACTGTCCCACTGGCACTAATAGTGATCCGGCGGGGACTAGCAGTTTTGGCGTAGTTTGCAACATTTTGGCATAGTCTTTCTTCGTAGGTTTAGAGTAGTTGTTTCCCTCCTCCTTTCTCATCCAGGCTTGGGACCGGCAATGGCGGTGTTGTATTCCTTTGCAGATATATATATCCAAACTCACATAAGACTCTAACATTAAAACAAATTACAAGGTCATACACTTTCGAAACACAAGGCCCCAAGCTAACGCGCACTTGTTGTCACGTGGTCAAATGCCCATTCAATGGTGTCATATAACCGCAAGATGAGCGAAACTGATTTTTTTTCTAAAGAAAACAACTTGAATACCTTATTGGTCGCAGGGGGTACAATGAATGCATGTTCCTTTGACCTCCCTTAGGCCTACCAGGGTCAGTGTAGCGAACCCCCGTGACCCGGGCAATGCTTTGTGGTAATTTAAAAAAAAAAGAAGTGATTATCACTTTGGTGATGTGAATGAACCAACCAGCCGGAGTCAGTTGTGGATACAAATGAACACTGGTTACCTCGATACATTTGTTCATTCATTCTTTCAGCCAATCATTTTGTGAGCATGTTTACATTCATTCAATCATTCACCAATTCACTTATGGAAAAGCACACCAAAGAGTGTTGTTCACAGTTTCTTTTTTACTGGCATCATCTACAAACATTAATTGACGTGAATTTGTTAGTAATATACCTGCTCCAAGCAATGCTACGCAATCCTTTGGTGTCTCCGTAAAAGCAGGTCGATGAATATCTGTTTATTTTCAAAACAAAATCTTTATGTGCAGACATTGATTTAAAGTTTACAGTCAAGTCTGTTAAAAGCATATTAGGCTATGTCACGGTTAGTGACTGTTTTGACAGTGGTAGTCAAAAGTTACCGAAGCACCGGTCACAAACAATAGTGAGTTGTTAAGAGTTGGCAGAGACGGGCTAGTGTTTTGTGTTCTGCACGTGCGGGGCACGCTAGTTGTATGTAGCAGTGTGTTCACTGCCAAGTTTACCTTGTCGGGAGCCCGCCGTGAGATGGCCTTAGTCACCTGCTCTGCGTTAAACCCAAATAACTAACTTGTCGGGAGCAAGGGAATGATATGTTAGTTAGCAGCTGTACTCAAGCTGTCCTGCTTATCTGACTGTTGGGCGTCAATTCAAATTCAAATTCAAAAGAACTTTATTTATCCCTCAAGGGGCAATTACAGTTTTGCCACCACAGGTGCTGCTCACATTCACTCACTCGTTCATTTCACAAATTACAATAACAGAGCAACAAAATGGACAATGACTCGGGACGGGTGAAACCCGTCGCCAAGTCATCTCAATGGCCAGCGCCAGTGGCCTCATCCCGATCCGAACCTCCCTGACAAAAATAGAATACTAAGACATCCCTATGTCTCCTGAACACACTATTATATGTTCTCCAGTTATTAAGTTCCTACTTGACTAAAGTAGTACATGAAAAAACAAGTTAACAGCAGAAACAACATGAGATACTGTCGATACGGAAATGATCGATCTAGGCAACATAAAACAACGGTCAAAACAGCACCTGGGGGCTCTCGTCGCAATTAGTAGAGCGCCGGTATTTAGAGGGCACCGCTCCGACAAAGTCCGTCAACACTATTATAACACTGTGACATACATGTCTTAAAGGCAACAGCCATGAGTCATCATGTGGAAACAAAACACACACACACACAGCCGTGTTCACTCTGACACGCCACCTGTTGGGAAACATGATCTGTCAGCAGCTAACGGGTCGGCTGGCCAGGCAGTTCGTGCAACACTGATAAACACGGCCGCCGCGATGAAATGCAATGAGAACTGACGTAGTAAATCTCGCTGGTAAAGGCTCCTCTGTATGCTTCCAAGCTTCCAGGCAGAATAAAGAAACATCTAGCAATGTGTTAGTCTGTAAATTATGTAGGATGGAGCCCGGAATAGCACATATTTGGTTGTTCCAGAGTTCCTCTGCACGCTCTTTTTTGAAAACAGGCTGGCACGAAAATAGTCCAAATTCCGACTCAGACGGTGTCAAGGTTACAAGATGAAGACGAAGTTTTAGTTGATACACAACAACCATCAAATAAAGTTGTCCAAATAGTACATCACTGTTCCCGCAGAACTTAATAGCACAACACTGCCTGGTAAATAACAAGAATAAGCATCACTTCCCTAGCACAATTGACGGATTTTGTCGGAGCAGCCGGCCAGGAGATGGTGCATGGCCGCCATTTTCCCTCCCCGTGACTGGGCGTCAGTGACTGTCAGTGACACAGCGCCGGTCCAGTCCCGGGGTCGTTGGAGGCCTGAGACTCGGATTGGTTTGACTACGGGTGACGGCGCTTGTAACGAGTCTCAGAGGAGGCAAGTGCTTAAAAATCCCGCGTGCTTTCGTTATGTTATGTCATGCTTGTTAAGGGTGTAAGTATCGTGGTGGTAAAACGAGGGAGGACACGATGGGTGGCAAAGGGAAATTGTTTTGGTGATATTAAATTATTAGTGTTACGTGGTGGAGTTGTAGTCGTATGATAAACACACCAGACGCACGCACGTAAGGTTCTTTTAAATAAACTTCATTCAGCTGCAATCCGTCACACCTGGCTTAAGGATGTAGACAATACTGGAGTAACAGTTTCAACAATATTTTAATTCAGCGATGCGATCTCCACACAATGCAGTTCCAAATTCACCAACACTGATACAAAGTCTCTTTTGCAAATATCCACACTGTCGACACAAAGTTCCTCACACAACGTACACCACACTGTTACGCTGTTTCTCTCACAATGTACACCCTATACGGGCCACGTACCTACGATAACTGTGTGTCTCTACAACTGACAAGGCAAGACAATAGAGAGACTTAGATGCAGCCTACGAAGTTCGTATCGTAAGGAAAAGTGCGTACTATGTCACCAAATTTGCAGGGTAAAGGTTATAGGTCAAAGGTCATCGCTTACGAACTGCATTTCGCTCCGCGAAGTTTCGTGGAATTCACGTTTCCTACGAAGTGTGTTTCGGTGAGTATTTTTGAGCATTCATGTCTATACTGTTGTAGCCAAATTATATATTCTCGATGCCTTCATCATTTTTGTACTCATTTAGACAAAAATTAATGCACATGGCATCGAATTTTGGCTTTTGAAGACGGTTTTCTTGAGCACCTGAAAACGCTGTTTCCAATCAACAATTTCAAGATGGCGACCGTAACTGCACTGACCGCTTCGATTTTTCAAACTGTATTATTACGTTATTTTGTGAGACAAATTGCAAATAAGTACATATATATATAACACATTTATTTGAAGGGTCGTGATTTTGCGTGGTTTCAGCTAGTTATTTATGTGAAAATGAGTGATACGTAGTCTCTTTCTCTATCGTACTGGCTCAGTGTTTACCTAGTAAGAAAAAGAATTATTCTACTTTAGTACTGACAATGTCTTATCTTATTTGCAGAATATCATGGACCTTTTTGACAACTTTGCTGCATCGCTCGATGGAAGCGACATTTCTTCAATTTTTTTTTGATGATGGTCTCTCAATGTGGGCACCATCAAACAAGCTTGAAGATTTGTTGCTTCTTGACAGCATGGTACCAAGGAGACAAGGGGTACTTGTCGACACCTTCAACCTCTTCAACTATGACGCAAGCTTTGTGAAGAAGTACTTCAGGTTCCACACGGCTGAAGATGTTGTCCACATGTGTGTGTATAAAATGGTGCCAAACATCGCACACCAGCGACACGTTCTTTTAGCCTGTTTGTTCTGGCTTGGCCGTATACACAAGGTTTTATGACACAGGTCTAGATTTTGTTACGTCACTTCATTTTCTTAGTGTATTTCGAGCACATTTTTGCTTGCAATAAGCTAGGACCAACCTAACCACACTGGTGATGGACACCGAACTTTTCTTTTTTTGTTGTGACTGTTCTGTGGATTTCTATTTTTTGTTGGTGTCACTTTTTTGTTTTTTGGTTCATTGCGTTGTTGGGGGGGGGGGGGGGGGGTGCCGGTCGCACTCGTCCGTTGTTTTTTGTTTTGCGGCATGTTTCACGTGTTGGGTTATCAGTTAATTTGTTTCATTGCGTGTTGGCTTGTTTGCAATGGTGCAGCGTTCACTGTGACGCTGGGCGTTAGACTGGTTCTCGCGCGTGGCAGTTTTTTGGTCGCGCGGTCCCCTGTGACTGTGAGTCATCAGTGACCATTGTGTTTGTTGCGTCTTGACAGACTTGTTGTTGCTGTTTCCGATGTTACGGATTCTGGCCTGGGATTTTTGTTTTCCCTAGTGTTTTCGGAGTGCGAGCTCTAGCGCGTCGTTCGTTAAGTTTCTTTTCCGTGTTGTTTCTTAGGTCGGCTTGTTTGCCTTAGCGCGTTAGTTGTGCGCTGAAATGCTTCTCGTGCGAAGTCGAAGTCGAAGATTTAGAAGGGATAGGGACTTCCAGCTCTCGCTGATTTCGTCCAGGGGGAGGGGGGGGGGGCAGGGGAGGGGGGGGGGAGGTCGTCTCTCTGTCTGTCTGTCGCTCCGTCGTTCAGCGGCTGATGTTATTGCCGGGGTCGGGTGGTTGGTGGTGGAGGAGGCGGGTGGTGTGGCCGGGGGACCGTTGCTTCAGTGCCAGGCTGGTAGGCCAGCCACTCTAGAAGTTGTAGCACGAGTGGTGGCGGAGGTGGTGGTGGCCGGCGAAACCGTGGCTGGGTATGGAGGGGTCTGGGGAGTTGGGGTGGCGGTGGTGGTGGCCAGTGGAGCCTGGGTCGGGGTGTCGGGCGTTGGGTGGAGCGAGGTGGGTGGCGGTGTTGTGGTGGCAGGCGGTGGCGGCGTGGCGAATAGTGGTGGGCGCTGGTGGCGGAAGCGCTTGGGTGGCCTGTTGCGCTTCCGTTGACTGGTGGTAGGTTGGTTGGTTGGTGGGCGTGGGGTGGCGTCCACTTCTTGAATTGGTGGGTCGGTCGCTGTGCTTTGTTCTTCATAGACTGGGGCCGGGGGTGGGTCTGTGCCAGTCTCTTTCGTCGGTGGGGCGGTGTTTCCGCAGCTACTGTCTTGGGTTAGGATGGTTGTGGTGCCACTCATTTTTGCTGCAGTCGGTGGGGCTGCTGTCGACCCCGTTGATTTCTGCTCTGGGCTTGCTTGGCATTCTTCATCCTTGGCTGTGGTTGTTGCTTGGCTGGCCGTGTTCTTGGTTGGTTGAAGGTAGAGGTCTTTAATAGCCCCTGTGTGCACCAGCCACCGGGCGGTGACCAGTGCTCGGTAGTATCGGTCGCCACTGATGGAGGTAATGGCGGGTATAGCGTCCTGTATCAGTAGCACGAGGTCGTCGAAGTCAATACTCCTCAGCCGGACCTCCCCTTCCTCCGTCGATGCAGGCCGTTCCCGAGTAGTTGATTCCGGGAAATCGACCGGCGGTGGGGAGGGTGGGGGGTCCGGCCCAGACGACCGCTCCGACCAGTCCTCGGGCTCTTCATCTTGTTGTGGGGGTAGTTGGGGGCTGGCAGGTGCCGTTGATTCTTCTTCGGGGGCTGCGGCGTGGTCCAACTGGCCCAAGCTTCTCAGCATGAATTCGTCGAACTTAGGAAACAGCCCCCTCGGCGGTATTGGCATCCCTTGTAGCGCCAGGCGATCGAAGGGTGTCACCTGTCTTGGTAGGTGAGCTGATCTCGCCCCCACGTTGATTGATCCTGTTGCGGCGCCTGGGGGGGGATTGATTGATTGATTGTACATTGCTTAACGTCCCGACAGCAACAAGGCTTTCTCAGGACGTGCCTGCACTGCTTGTGAAAAAAAAAACTAAACAGAAAATTGAATGTATGTCGCCAGCCGGTCAAATACATTAAATAAACCTACAACATGGGGCATAAATAAAGCTAAGACCATTTAGCAACACACATCCAATATCAAGAGCTACAGGCAGTGCAGACAGTAGGGAGAGTTTTAAAAAGGCAAATACAGATGAATGGACCTCGGGTAGACAGAAACACATGCCCCAGAATAGAGAGAAAAACCCACCCTGTGGGGCTGACCAGGGTGACCCTGGGAACTAAAAAATACCTAACCCCACCCAAGTCCCCCAGGGCAGACCCGGGTGGGGGGCCTGGGGGGGAGGGGGTAAATCCCCCACCTGTTCCCAGTACGGCTGCGCTGTCTGATCCTTTCGCTGAAAGGGTGGGGACAATGGAGGCCGTTGGCTTCTTGTCACCTTTGTAGTCTTTGTTGGCTGTTGTGGCGCCTGGGGGAGACTGGCGGTATAGTCTTCCACCTGTTCTTTGTTAGTTCGGCGTCTGTTCGCCCTGACAAGGGCGGGCGGCTTGCTTTTCTTTGAGGCCATCTGTGCTGTTACTTGGCTTGAGGCGAGGCTTGGTCTCGGTTGGTTACCCAGCGAAACGGTGTCCGTTCTCCGTTGGATCTCTGTTTTTCTCTCTGGCTAGGCGAGGAGCGGAGGTCCGTTCTCCTCGGCTGCTGTGAGTCGAATGATGCTTCTCGTGCTGATGATGATGATGTTAAGAAGGGACATGGACTTCCAGCTCTCGCTGAATTCGTCCGGGTGGGGGTGGGGGGGGGGGGTGGGCCGGGGGGGGGGTTGGGGGGGTGGGGGTTTTATCCTGTCTGTTAGCCGCTGACGCCCGCGCATCACTTTTGTTTTTTCTCTCATGCTTCTCGTGCGTAGCGGGTTGCCACTTTATACCCGTTGCTGGGCCCAGTCTGGGACACTGGCGCGATTGGGTTGGTTACTGCTACTTATCCGCGCCCCGCGTGGCCGGGGCCGTGGGCATCGCGTGGAGCCGACCCAGGGCCCCGCACACGCAACTCCGCCGAGACAGTGCACATCACTGCCCATGAGGCCCTGCGGAGACAAATCAACATAGATGAAAATGTGGCCCTGAGGGAGGAGTCCTAACTTCTCATGTGTCCCTGCAGAGAAAAGAAAACCACATGCTCAAGGGTCCCCGCAGAAGCCGGAGGCATAGATGCACATGAGTATCCGCGGAACGGGGCATAGATGTTAGCGTGGCCCTGAAGAGAGAAGAAATACAACTGCATCAAAGTCCCTGTAGAGATAATAGGCATAGAAGCACCCGGGTCCCAGCTAAAGGAGGCACAGATGTTTAGTCGTGTGTCTCTGCAGAACAGACATACATGCATAAACGGTTTCCCTGCAGAAACAAGAAACCCAATTGTATAAGATGCGTACATGCACACGGGTCTCTGCGAAAGCAGGCATAGATGTCCAAGTGTCCCTGCAGAAAACAGAAACAAGGGCACACTCCACATGCACACGTTGGTTATTTGGTATCTGTCCCAGAGTGTTCACAGATTTACGGGTTTGAGTTAGGATGTGACGGCGGGCCCGGCTATTGAGTCACTTCCAAGGCTGTACCCTCCTTGTAATGTTGCATAATGTTTGGTCATCGGTCTTTGGGTAGCTGAGCGGCCCCCGCGCCAACTGTTAGCATGTTGACGTTGCAAGTTCAAAGCTGGGCTTGAGATAACGCATACGTGTGCGTGCGCGTCATCATTTTCAGCACCCGTTATTGTACCTGTTTTTTCCCTTCTCGTTCAGAAGTGATTTCCAGGCTTGTTTTGCCCTTGTGTTCAGTTTTCTTGTTTGTCACGTTTCCTTGTTTTTCGGCTTAGTTTCAGTAGTTGCCCCCGCTTGATTGACGTGTTCTGTCAGTGGCATTTTAGTCGGCCGCGCGTCGTTTTTTGTTTGGTGTATTTGAATCATTGTTTATGCATGATTCATTTCGGGCCCGGGTATCCGCATTTGTTCTATGCGTTAGGTAATTTGGATTCACAAATTTTGTTGCGACTTTTGTGCGTTGTTATTGTATTACCGTCCCGTCGTGACTGTGTAGTTTCCTTCCTTGTTTTTTTCCCCCCGCACGGTAGTTTCTGTCCATTTCGCTTTCGATTCATTGCGTTATTTCATTAAGGTTCTTTTCATGAGTCTCCTGTTCCGAGTGTGTTTTTGGCGAGTTATTCCGTCCAGGCCTCAATGGTTTGCCTGTCAGTTTTGGGTCTTGTGTGCCGTTATCGTGGGCCTCGCGCCGTTATGCGCGTTTGTTTCGGTCGGTGTAACCAACGGTTTTCCGGTTTGTTATTTCGAGGTCTGTTGTGTTCGCCTTCATTCGTTCCCGATGTGTTCCGTGTTCCAGAATATTGCGTTTACAGTCTGTTCATTGCTCGCCGCGCGCTTAGGCTGCCCTTCTCTTAGCTTTACGTGTCCAGTTTTGGAGTTTAGCGCGGCGGTTGTGGGTTAGCGTGGTTCGGCGCGCTAACTTCACGGGTAATTGACCTGTGGCTGCCGTGTGCTGTCAGTGGCATTTTAGTCGGCCTCGTGTAGTTTGTGTTTGGTGTGTATGAATCCTTGCTTATGCATGGTTCATTTCGGGCCCGCGTATTCGCATTTGTTCTATGCGTCAGGAGTGGGTTGCATGTAGCGTGCTTAAATATAGTGTGTTAAGCTCGCTGACTTAAGGCCTTTCTTGCTTAGTAAAGCTCTTGCTTAGTGCGCGAGTGTTTTCTGTTGCATGGAGCGACTTAGCGACGTGCGTAGCTCCGAACGAGTTCTTAGCGAGCGGGAATAGGTTATTTATAGCTTATGATGGGGTTCTCCCCTACGTCATCATAGATTGTAGAAATCGGCCAATAAAAACGCACGGTTTTCGCTTCTTCTGACCTAACGGAAACGAAGTAGACAAAACGCCGGTGAAATGGCGGCGATGGAAAACAAGAAGTCAAGAGAGAAAGAATGGCAAATTGTTCGTGCAGGCAACCCTGCTTGTCAATCTAATGTAGACGTACATTAGTTAAGGAGTACCGTGTAGGCTCCCATAGTATGAGGATCTATGTCTCAAGTCTAATGTGGATGTATATTAGTTAAGGACTACCGTGTAGTAGGCTCCCATAGTATGAGGATCTATGTTTCTCTGACAACGGCTGGTGTTGGGTTATACCCATCGGTGTGCAGGGTCAGTTGAATCAGTTATGCAGACTCCTCACCGATAATTCCCAGATGTCCGTGAGACGAGGCTGCGTGGGGGGTTCGTGCGTTCCCACGTAAATGCTTCGTGTTCCTCCTTCTCTATCCTAGATGGAAGGCTGTTTCTGCCACAAGGTTTAAGAGTGAATTCACATTTCCGTTCTCGCGTTAACACGGCAGCTAAGAACTCTTCCTCAGCTAAGCACGCCGCTACGCACGGGGGGGGGGGGGGGACCGTCCTTAGAATTAAGCACGCCACTAAGCTCGCTCCAGCAGATAAGCACGCTCATGCAACGCACATTTTCAGCTAAGCTTGTGAACTTAGCGCTAAGCAAGAAATTTGTGCGCTAAGCAAGCATATGCAACCCACCCCAGGTAATTTGGATTCCCCAATTTTGTTGCGACTTTTGTGCGTTGTTATTGGTGGAGAGGTAAACGTTGTATTACAGTCCGTTCGTAACTGTGTAGTTTCCTTGCTTGTTTTTGTCACCCGCGCGGTAGGTTCTGTCCATTTCGCTTTTGATTCATTGCGTTATTTCATTAAGGTTCTTTTCATGAGTCTCCTGTTCCGCGTGTGTTTCTAGGCTAGTTTTTGGCGAGTTATTCCCTCCAGGCCTCAATGGTTTGCCTGTCAGTTTTGGGTCTTGAAACTGGGCGTCGTTTCTCTGGTGAGCATAGGTTAGTTTCATCTCTCGCCCGTGTTCAGGTCGGCCGTGCGCTCTCAGTTTCTTGGCGTGTGCCGTTATCGTGGGCCCCGCGCCGTTATGCGCGTTTGTTTCGGGCGGTGTAATCATCGGTTCTCAGGTTTGGGTTTTGATCTGATGATCGTTGTCGTAGAAGTCAAGGCTTGTTTTGCCCTTTGTTGGTTTTTTGTGTCCCTGCAGAGACAACCGGCACATATGCATAAGGGGCCCTGAAAACCAGAGGCACACATACATAAGGGGCCCTGCATAAGAATCCACGCATCCCTGTAGAACAAACAGAAGTCAAGACAAACACATGCAAGATACGAGGCCCCGATGCACAGGGGTCCCTGCGGTAACGGCACCGATGTTCAAGTGTCCCTGCAGGAAGAAATAAAAAACAAACAAACAAACAAACAAAAAACACATGCACACGATGGTCCCGCTGCGGAACGAGGCATAGATGTTCCAGTGTCCCTGCAGAATAAAGAGAAGACGAAAAACAGACACACACATGCATAAATGAACAGGTGGCATAGATGTACATGTTGGGAATCTGGTATCGTTATTTTTTGCTGTTTCCTTGGCATCAGTGTTCCACGCTTTCGCGTTGCCCGTCTGGCGTGCATGAGTCACGCCATGCCGCCTTCGGTTCAGTCTCCGCGCGCACAGTTTCAATTCTGGCACATGCCGTTGTTGTACAGCGCTTTGTTTAGGCTGTGTTATTTTCTGCTTTTTGGTTTCACGAGTCCTTTTCGTTGTTTTCCAAAGAGCCACTTCCCGTTCAGAAGTGAAGTCCAGGCTTGTTTTGCGCCCTGTTTTTCGTATTGTTTCTTTGGACGGCTTGTTCAGGCGGCCGTTGTTTTAGCGCTGTGGATGGGCGCTGGGATGGCCTGTGGCGGCGGCTGCGGTTATGTCAGCCCCGTTGTGTAATCGCTCATCGTTCATGAGTCACGCCACGCCTTCGGTTTAGGTCTACGCGCGACCAGTTACAATTCTGGCACATGCCGTTGTTGTTGTACAGCTCTTAGTTTAGGCTGTGTTATTTTCTGCTTTTGGTTTGAGTTGTGTGTGTGTACACTGTCCTCACCGTCTTACATCAAACCAACTCCCGTTTTTTAGACTGAGGATGATTCTTCCCCAAAGTTTCACGAATCTTTTTTCGTTGTTTCTAGGCCATATGTTTGCCGGGTTATGACTGTTGTGTTTGATAGGTCCTCGTAGGGCCTTGTTGTCGTCTTGTGCCGTTATCGTGGGTCCAGCGTCGTTATGCGCTTTTGTTTCGGGCGGTTATGTCGGCCCGTTGTGTAATCGCTCGTCGGTCGGTGTTCATGAGTCATGCCACGTTTTCGGTTTAGGTCTACTCGCGACCAGTTTCAATTCTGGCACATGCCGTTGTTGTTGTACAGCTCTTAGTTTAGGCTGTGTTATTTTCTGCTTTTGGTTTGAGTTGTGTGTGTGTACACTGTCCTCACCATCTTACATCAAACCAACTCCCGTTTTTTAGACTGAGGATGATTCTTCCCCATCTTCTATTTCATTCAAACACACAGATCTTTGATATGATGGTCATTCACCTAAAGCGGCTGTATCTGTCCTATCTACAATGGAACCTTGGAACAGCGACGCAGAATAATTAAAAGGTACACTCTACAAGTACAACACGTTCACAATTTGCACAAAGTCCTAATACTGTACAGTGGTGCGAAGACCAAAAAATAGTTAGCCCCAGAGCGGAAATAAAGGTAAGAAATTTACGCAAATGATGAATTACACACAGTTGTCCTTGGATTAAAATATCTGGAACGGATTCAGAGGATACAAAACTATACCAAAAAGGCACAGTTTGATTAGTAATACTGATATTTGTGCTATGTTTTTTTTTTAATTTGCTAAGCAGTTATTGCCAAAACAAACATTGTATTTGTAAATTGTAGGCACTTGATCTATTGCAGCCAAACACGCAGACCTGTGATATGATGGTCATTCACCTAAACCAGCTGTATCTGTTCTGTCCCTTAGGTGGCTGTTACATACTTGTCCTGCAGTACATTCACTAAACAAAAGCTAAATCGTGACTGAATTTTGTATCACAGACAGGAAAAAGGTACCTGCGCACGATTGACGCATAGCAGCATCTCGGATCTGAGCTGCAGAATCTGCCTTAACTCCGGCTTTCCTGTGGAGCAGAGGAAGATTTCATCCAGAACTCTCTGTTCGTCAGTGAGGTCAGGAACCTCTATCCCAGACCTGCAATTAAACAGTATGTATTCAAAGAAAATGAACACAATTGTAATTTATGTATGTGAGAATAAATCCAACACATCTGTGTTTTGTCCCTGTTCCGATAATCAAGTATGCTCCTTAATAAAATCATAATCTTGCTTCCCTGCATCCAAAAGATCAATTTTAAATATAATATACATGCAGTAAAAAGAAAATTGTATTGCTCAGATACCATGTGCATGGTGTTTTGTCTGCTTTCTGACCCTTCGCACCAATAAGCTCTCATTTCTGAATTATGCACATGATGATTATTCATTAAAGTAGACAGGCGCAGCATTCGGAGCGCACAACAAAAAATCTTTCATTTCGCCTCGTTACCACTAATACCAGGTTTTAACTGGATGGGAATGTGGAAAACCTCACCCATTTTGGCCCACCAGCAAATCAAACTCAGTATGCTCACACTACTAGTGTAACAGTGTAGCAGCACTAGCTGAGCTATGCCCAAAAATACATAAACTGAAATTTATGTACAGATCAGTTAAGAGTTAAAAGTGACCTGCGAGTCACATTACTCACAACGGCGATATACACAAACTAGTTAAAAGTAGAACAACATTTTAGTGCATACCCCCTTTCTTCCAAGGTTAGCTGCCGCTTCCTTTCAGACAATTTCAGTAGGGTCCGGTCACGAAGACTCTTGGAAGTCTGAACATTTTCAAAGCTTCCATCTGGGGACATCTGCAGTCGGGTGAACACGTCCTCCCAGGTGACCCCGTCCTGGAAGGGGTTGGTGAGGGCCACTTCATCCAGTAAAGCGGCATCCATTGCCGTGGTGTACAGCACACGTTTATTTTCCGCCATTTTGTTATTCTTGGTCTGCGGTTTGCTGAAAGTGTAACACAAAAGGTCTCATTTAGAATATGTGCGTTTTAATGTAAAATGCTTAGTAGTAAACTCACACTAACATTAACAAACGCTGATAACAGTAAACCACAAAAGAAAATCACAAATGTCTGACAGAGTGACGGGCACCTTATTATTTGCACAATGCAACACGCTTTACACGCATAAAAAGATATTTTGGATGTCAAAACATATGGAGAACAAGTATTTATAAGCTATGTGACGCTACTAGTATTCGAACAAAGTGTAAAAAGAATATATATATATGTATGCGTACCTTAAATTGCGCGCGCTCCGAGTAAACAGCTGGGAAACAGAAATGTTGTTTCTGACCGGCAAGAGTTCTGAAACGGGAAGTAACTCGAACCTAAGTTCAAAACGAAAGGTTGTCTCCCTTGCGCAAAACGCTCCGAACTTCGTAGCCGGTCTAAACCGCTTTCAGCGACAACACACGGGTGGTTCGTTGCGACTTAGTACAAGCCGGAAACGATCCTTACGAAACGAAACGAAACACGTTTCGTAGTGCGATCTAAATCTCTCTAGTGTATCTTCGCGCTCTCCTAGCACCAACGTTATATAATAAGACACTTTCTAGAATAATCCAAGAAAATCATTCAACGCAACCAATCAAAATAATGTACGTAACCGGAACTCAAAAATATTAATTAAAAACGAACTTTCTAGAAAACTATAATAATTAACACAAATTTGGCTGCTCACTACAGCTCCAAATCCTTAGTAAAATGACATTTCACAAAAGTATGGCAAGCAATTCACAAACTAGTCGAAAACTTCGAGAACGACCATGATCCTTTATAACACAAAAGAAAACGGCTGACAGCTTCCCGCGCACAGTAAACAACATGTTACTAAATGTCGCCAATTTACCAACGTCACACATACGAGGTCACTAGACAGTGGCATCACCTTTGAACTATCATGGTCGATCCTTATCCTGCTGTGGTGTGTCTGGGGTAGAATGAGTTAACGGTGGCATTTTCTCGGAGACTATTCAAGCCATATTCTTCAAGCTTGGCCCAAGGATACTTTGTGGCAAGACCTTTTTAAACATGCCAATTTGAGTGACCTCTCTCAAAGGGTCACGCGGGGTTGACAGATGTGTGAAAACTGCTTACATTTTCAGAAAACGTGGATTTTGCTGCTGCAGAAGCCAGCCCTCGTCACCGAGGTCACACATATGTAAATCGGTCATACACGGGATTACTCTTTTTATTATTGTGCAAGGCCCCTTAAACCAAAATTGGGCTGTTTCTGTCCTAATAGGCGCCATGGGATGACTCGGTCGTTCGTTTCATTCCGATAATATTGAAAGTATATGACAAAATTTGACTTGTTTTTAAGAGTATAAATATAGTTAATCCTAAAACAAATGAGATCTCCACAAAATAGTTGCGCACTGCTTTGTAATCATGGACTATTATATCCCAAATTTGTCTGTTTACAAGTTACAAAGGGAGAGTATGGGAGACCCAATAACAGCAAAAGTCGACAGAGGTTGCGTCCCCTGCTTGAATATTGACCAATCAGAAAAATTTCAAGCATTTTCACCGTACTTCTCAATCATGGCAACCAAAACATGTGTTATTCATTTTGAAGCTACACAGATTGAAGATACAGTGATTTTATTCAGCGAAACAACGTGTGAAAAAGTGCAGGACTACACAAAGAAATGGGTCCGTTTTGTGTGCCAACAAGGATATGTTATTTTGAGTCTTCTTTCACCTTCCAAAACAGTGGCGAAGCAGACGAACAAGGACTTGGCTTTCACAGAAAATGCTACAACCGATTTTGCGATAGCACAAGGTAAAATTTATTGAAATATTTCAGTATATGTATGCTTTGATGTAACCGTGAAGAATGTGGACCTATATTTACACCATTTCAATTGCTATATTTTTCACAAATGTTGGTTAGTAAATAAAAAAAATCTGAAGAAAAATGTTTGTTATTACAATACTTGATTTTCACGCGCCCCTCTTCACCCTCCCCCCCCCCCCCCACCCCTGACCCATCATCCATCCCCTTCCCCATCACCACTGCCCACCAAGCAGCCCTCCACTCCCCCCAACCCCTCCCTTACCAAAGCAGCAAACCGGCATTTAGAGTAAGATATTTGATAAGTTTTTACATTGCTTTTCATACAAAGGATGGATTGTTAACAACATTAATATATCCGACAATACACTAAGATTTAATTGGAAACAGACTTAGTATGGAAGTACAAACAAGTGTACAAAAATAGTCCAAAGAGGACACCATTTGTTTATTGTGGTTGTCGTTATTAACAAAGCGGACAATGTTGATATGTTACAGGTTGAGGAGATTTGAGGAACGCAGCGTTGCTGAAGAAGGCCTAATATTCACTGTCTCTGCTGCCCGTGATGAAGCGCAAGAACCCAGCAGGAAAAAGCTAAGGAGCAGCAGTGACCTTGTCTCACCTAGGGCTGGTACAGGTAATCAGACTATTCACTGCTCCTCTGTTCTGCCAGTGAAGTGCATCTTTTGCAAGCGAGAGAGAAAAGATAAAAAAGACAGTCAGTGGGAAACGCCGCAGAGAAGCTTTGCAAAGATGTGAACTCGTTGCAAATGATGAGCTTATAGCCGCTGCACAGCTGAAGCAAGATGAAGATCTTCTTCGACAAATTCAGGGTGTAGATCTTGTGGCTGCAGAGCTACGATACCACCATACATGTAAAGTATCATACACCAATTTCATGCGCTCACAGAAAAGGCCTAAAGCAGACATCAACCGTGATACATCAGCAGTGGTGCTGCATTTTTAAGAAAGATGTTGTGTTGGAGAAACTCATTAAAGGAAATGAAGTTTTGCGCATGTCAAAATTAGCTGAGCTGTATGGAAACATCATCAAGTCAGTGGAAGGGGCTGATGTTGTGGTCAGGACTCAGTCTCTTAAGCAAAAGATTTTCCACAATTGACTTTCTTGAAACCAAGGCAAAGGAATCAGAGTGAGGTTGTGCTGTGTGAGAAAACTGTTCCTGAGCGGTGACTGGTGACACGGACGAGTCCTCAAGTGAATCGGAGTGTGAACAGGCTGCTGCAGCACAACAATATGAAACCACAGGTACAGGGAACATAAAATCGTGTTAAAAAAAACACCATGTTTTGATAATTATACTGATTGATATTTTGTATCTACCTTTTCTCTTCTTCACCTTCTTCAACTGATATTGTGGATATCATTCAAATGTGCCTTTTCTATCTTCTTCTTTTCTGATATGACCATATATTTCTTCAGATCTTATAATACACATTCCATTTGCATTCAACCCTTCTTCTCCTCCATTTCCACCAATATTTATCCTCTTCCTCCTCCTCTTCATCGAGTTCTTTTTCAATATTATCATATTTCTCTTGATTTTTCACTACACCCCCAACCCACCTCCCACTGTTCTTATCTGCATGACTTGTATGAGTGAGGATAATGAGTGAATGAGAGAGAGAGAGAGAGAGAGAGAGAGAGAGAGAGAGAGAGAGAGAGAGAGAGAGAGAGAGAGAGAGAGAGAGAGAGAGAGAGAGAGAGTTTGTGTGCGTGTGTTCGTGTGTTCCCTTAATTGATTTTTTTAATTTATAGTTCCAATGTTTGTTTCAGGTGCAGATGAAGTCGGCAAGAGGCACCTGTATCATTGTATCATGTACCTACGGGCGCAGGTGATGTCTGTGAAGTCGCCAACCCTATGGCCTCCTGATAGCAAAGACATCACAACAGAACGTGCTATGGAGGTTATTCCTGTAGAATTGTTCAACTCCTTGGCATGGATGTGTGGTGCTTCTGATGAATTTGACCTGGAGAACAAGTTTGTTGATGTTTCTGAGAGTGACAAGAGAAAGCTCCTTGCCATTGCTCAAGACATTTTGTACATATCGCACAGGGGAGGTTTGTTTTTGCCGAAGCATTATGCCCTTGGCCTGGCTGTTAGGCACTGGACTGGTCAGTCCAACCTCATAGGTGTCTTGAATGGACTTGGGCACTCCATGAGCCACAGCACGATTCTTGAACTGGACACGGCTTTGGCTGAACAACAGGTGTCTAGAAGTGACATTCCGGAGGGATTTCGTAAGAAGACTTTCACACAGTTAGCCTGGGACAACAACGACTTCGGTGAAGAAACTCTCAGTGGAAAGGGAACAACCCATAACACAAATGGAATTATCGTGCAGAGACAAATTCCAGATAATTCCTCACATACTGAAGAGGTCACAACACAGAAAAAAAAAACAGCCAATGACAAGGACTAAGAAGCGCAGCGTAACTGTGAGTGAGGATCCCCATCCAGAATATCATGCAAACAAAAGAGTCGGTCCTTCCCTGCCATCAACATCTGATGACAAGGTTATGGCAGCGTTTGAGAAAGCAGAACTTCTGAAGAAATATTCGAACAACATTGATTTGGCCATCATCATGGCTAAGCTACACACTGAAGATGAAGACCATGCACTTACATTAGTCCCAGGATGGACGGGCTGTAATGTTCTCCTGAAATCAGAGGGACCAATGCCAGCAAAAAGTAACGTGGGATATTTGCCAGTGATCAACGGTAGCCCTACTCAGCTCAACACTGTAAATGTAGTTTTTTGGAAGAGTCTCGCCATTGCCGATGAACTTGAACTTGAGTGCATTGTACTGACTTTTGATTTAGCATTCTATGCCAAGGCCCAACAAGTACGTTGGAATGATTCCATGTATGTAGAAAGAACAGTTGTCAGACTTGGAGAGTTCCACACATGCATGTCATTTCTAAGTGTCATTGGAAAGCGCTTCGAAGATTCAGGACTGGCTGACATCCAACTTGAAGCTGGAATTGTGGCACATGGGTCACTGCCAGGCGTGATGAAAGGGAGACACTACAACCGGAGTATCAGGGTGGTCAAGATTGTTGCTGAAGCCTTGAGAAGGATGCTCTTAACTGCCTTCATAGAAACACAGAGTGAAGAAGAAAGGGACAGATTCATGGCTCTGTGTGAAAGTGTGCGTCATGCTTTTCCTAAGCACCAGTTTCAGAATCTCTCCATGACAACCGATTTTGAAGCATTCAGAAACAAACTGTCATCATTCATACAGGAGAGATGCAACCAGTTCCCAACATTTGCATTTTGGATGAGCTACCTGGAGATGGCAGACATGCTTCTGAACTTCATTCGTGCCACACGGAAAGGTACATGGGCCCTCCATCTTGAGATTGCAGCCAAAATGGTACCTTGGTACTTCGCTTATGATCATCTGAATTATGCCAGGTATCTTCCAGTATACATTCATGAGATGCTTGCGGTTCCAGAGACACACCCTTCAGTAGCAGAGCCTCTTGCAGCTGGACACTTTGTAGTTCAACAGCAAGAACAGCATCCCTTCAGCCAAACATCAATGGATCAAACAATAGAGCAGACCATTAACAAGGACAGTAAGACCAGAGGAGGGCAGACTGGATTCTCCAACAGTTCTAATGCTGTTCACCGCTGGATCCTATCCTACAATCAACGTGCAGAAATTTCTAGAAACTGCAATGCAATGGCTGGAAATGCAGCAGGCCGCCATGAGAAAAAAGACCTCAGCAAGTCCAGAGGTAAGAAAGATGAAGAAGATGTCCAGAGTGTGATGCATACAATTGTGTCCATGCAGAACCCATTTACCTACTGTGTGCAGGAACTTCTTAATATAGCATCTGGCCAAGTAGCACCACCTGAAGTTACCGACGATCTTTTGACTGCACACAGAAAGGGCTGCAGTTTCCAGTCAGTTTGTTGAAGAACGACTGGTTTTGAGACAGGTTGACTTCACTACTCCTGTGAAAACCATGAAGCTGAAGACCTTCAGTTCTGTTCAGAAGCAACGTTTACACCAACAGCACACGCAAGAAACAGATCGCCTAAAAGCAGACAAAGATCTCATGACAAGACTGCTTATTGTTGCAAGAAATCGAAAAGTTGACCTGAAAGAATTATTGACACATTGCCTGTCACAGTTTCCATGTAGTTTGAGCAACAGTGATGGTTCCCTGCAACGAACAAACAAAGTCACCGTGCTCCACCACCTTGAAGTCAAGTTCCCAGAGATGCTGGTCACTGACATTTCACAAGATGCAGCACTGATCTTGGATGGTATGGCTATAATTCAGCAGCTTGCAGATAAGGTGCCTGCAACTTTTGGTGATCTTAGCATCTTCATCTTCACATTATCAAACTTGCTTGCTTTTACAGGGCATCTAGGGTTGACTTTGTGTGTGACAGATACAGTCCTCTCAGCATCAAAGATAATGAAAGAAGAAGACGTTCAAGTGCCACTGGCTGTTTGCTGCGAGAGCCCTGAATGAGAATCAGAAGACACCTAACCAGTTTCGCAAGTTTTTAAATTAATGTCTGGAAAAAACAAAGAGTCTCTTGCTGGCTTTCTGGTGGTGCAGTGGGGAAAAGTGGCACCAGAAGAGTTCTGTGGCAGGACTGTGTATGAATCATTGAGCCAAGGGTGTTTCAGGCTGTCTCCTCAAGATGACACGGAAGGAGTGATCACAGAAACATTGCAGGAGTTATCAAGTGACCACGAGGAAGCAGACACTCTTGTCCTGCTTCATGCACAGCATGCATCTGGAGCTTTCCCTTCTATCGTCATCAAGATCAAGACGCTGGACACGGACATATTAAAATTTATGCTGTGTCTTGCACATCAGCATGAATTCAGTTCTGATCTGTATGTGGCTACTGGCACCGGAAGTTCTTCCCGTCTGCTCTCTGTGCGCCCAGTCTCAGAGAAATGTGGGCCTGCTGTCTCAAGTGCTCTTCTCACTCTGCATGCTTTCACTGGCTGTGATAGTGTCAGTTGTTTAAGGGGAAAGGAAAACTGAAGCCCTTTCAACTGATGCAGGAGAAAGAGGAGCATGTTCAGACCTTTAGGCACTTGGGCAGCAGCTAGGACCTGACTGAGGACTTGCTACAGCGACTTGAGCAATTTGTATGCTGTCTATTCGGACAGAAGACAGTCTCATCTGTCAATGATGCTAGAGTAAACCTCTTCAAGGCAACCGGCAAGTTTGACAGTTCGCTTCCCCCATGCAGAGACAGCTTGCACTTGCATGCAAAAAGGGCCAATTATCAGGCCGCAGTTTGGAAAAGGTGCCTTCAGCCAAACATCAATGCCCCATCCCCAACACACCATGGCTGGAAATTGCAAAACCTGGAGCTGATTGTCCAGTGGTGCAGCCTTCCATCAACTCCATCTTCGCTGAGCCAGCTTGTGAAGTGCAGTTGTAAGAAAAACAAGTGTGACTCCAGGCGTTTTTCTTGTGTAACTCAAAATCTGCCTTGCACTGGCCTTTGCCATTGTTTGAACTGTGTGAACAAGGCTGATGCTGACATTGAGGACACTGATGACCTGGAAGATTCGGATGACTCGGGTGACGAAGAATGTCTGTAAAGACTGAGCGTGGCAGGGCGAGTGGACAATAGAGCGTTGACCATGTTGTATGAGTACCTGTTGCCCCCTTTTTCAGAATGCTTTGTTTTGTGTTTTATCTGATGAATATTAATGACTCAATGCTTGAATAGATTTTTCAGCTTGATTTCATAGGGGCCAAAAAAAAAACTGTTTGATTAGGGCAACATGGCCACCAAAAATAGGGTCGGTAGGTCGGCATATTTTTTATCATTATTTTTAATTTGTTTTGGGTCTACTTCTTGGTATGGTGCGCAAAATGAAGCCCCCCCCCCCCCCCCCCCCACCCGCCCCCTCATAAAAGGCTCATAAAACACGTCAACCTCATATCATGCTGATAGGTTAAAATGTGTTTATATGTGCTTGCACTACACAATTTTCATACAGCAAGCTACAAACCATAACTTCCATCGCGCGTTTGACATTATGAGTTGCCCCCCCCCCCCCCCTTTCCTGAAGCAGTGCGCACACTTACAGCGGAGATCTCATCAGATTTGAAATCAGCACGGAAAATACATATAGAAACACTTTTTTTTTTAATATACTTAAAATATTAGCGAACTCAAAAAATAAGCCTTATACAAGGCTCTGTCCCATGGCCTATAATGCAGCTTTGGTTTCAATCTTTCTTTCTTTCTCCAGTTGGCAAATGGAGCCTGGGATGGACCTGAGACTGAGAGTGCAAGAGCATCGCAATACAAGGACAGTGATGATAAAATTATTTTTTAAATGGTTTGTCGTTGATGTTGGGTTTTTTTTCATATTAACTTTTGTGTTACGATTTTTTAGAGTGCGACTCTTGCGTTTTGTTTAAGCATTTTCAATAAAGCTATTAAAATGTCAAGACTGCTGTCCAAAATATTGGACAAATATGGTAAAAGGAAAGCGCATGGAATGTGAGCTTGGAGACCTACATTTCTGTCTTAACCTTTAAGCCCCGACGGACAACAGCAGGAGATGGATCGATGGATCGAACTTGATAATTCAAGGGTAGTGCCAGATTAGCTTGGCGCCTGTTGACGCCAAGCTCATCTGGCACTAACCTTGAATCATCATGGTCGATCTACCTCCTTCTTCTGGCGCATAGTCGTTAGATGACGCCTCCCAAATTTGAGAAATACGTCCGTGGGGTTGAATGAGTTAACCCTTTCTTCCCTGACGCTTCACAAGGAGAGTTCAAGGGCAGTGCCCGATTAGCATGGCGCCTGGCGAAAAGCTAATCTGGCTCTACCCTTGAACTATCATAGGGAATCATCGCCTTCAAGTACCAACCTCTTCAACGGACTAGAATAATGAAAGTCTGCATTTAGAGCGAATGGGTCTGGACTACATTTACAACGGAAAAAGAGGTAGGACCCAAAGCAGGATAATGTTGTATGCCAGTCTCCCTCTTATACGCAGTAGCCATGGGCACCTGTGAAAATAAAAATGGAAACAAGTTTGAAAATATATTTTTAACAAACGTGCATAGTTTCGTCGTCAATAACATTATTATCGTCGTCATCATTATTATTATAATATCATCATCATCATCATCATCATTATCATTGTCATCATTATCATTGTCATCATTATCATCGTAATAATCATCATCCTCATCATCATCTTCAGCACAGTCTCATTAGCCACAGTAGCTTGATTCTCGTCCAGATGATCGCCGGTTCGAAGTTGGGGTCAAAATTTGTTCTGACTCTATACGGTGCATCATATTTGACACCACTTTCGTAGTGGACAAAAGACCTCCGGCCCTAAACGTCTATACGTTTTTTCTTCGTCCAGCCAGATTGAAAAGTAAAAAAAAAATCTCATGGACACATTGCTCAATTCGCATCTTTCTGGTCCGAGATCTTCAGCATGTGACTGCTGTTCACTTTTCCCCTGCAGTACACTGGGTTAACACATTCGAGACGTGTCGTCTCCTGATTACCGGCTTTATGCCGCGAATCCAGCTGCGGCATGTCTGGAAAGTGTTAACTCATTCTGCCCGCGACACACCACAGAAAGATATGTCTCGGCCATGATAGTTCAAGGATGGTGGCAGAATAGCTTGGCGCCTCTAGGCATCAAGCTATTCTGCCACCACCCTTGAACTATCATGGCCGATCTGTCTCCTGAATTGTAATGCAGTCCTCACAGGGTAACTGCAAATTGTGGGTATTTCTTACCTCGGGGACAATGAGCTAGGGCGCCAAGCTAAACTGGCATCGCACTTTATTGTCATCCATCCCCTATAGCAGTACCGTACGTGTCACGCCTGAGTTGTCTCAAGTCTGTTACTTACGGATGATGTCACGGAAGATAATCAGCTCCTTGTTACTGAGCGCTCCATTCTTGTTTCCTGGGGGAAAGATTCAAACAAGGTTGCGTCTGTTTGATTAGCCTCCACTTGAGTTGTTATTAACATTCTCCGGCTATGCAGTCCCCCACCCGGGTCTGCTCTGGGGGACTTGGGTGGGGTTAACTACTTTTTAGTTCCCAGGGTCACCCTGGTCAGCCCCACAGGGTGGGTTTTCCCCTCTATTCTGGGGCATGTGTTTCTGTCTACCCTTGGTCCATTCACCTGTTTATTTCCTTTTGTAAACTCTCCCTACTGTCTGCGCTGCTGTCGCTCTTGATATTGGATGTGTGTTGCTAAATGGTCTTGGCTTTATTTAGGCCCCGTGTCGTAGGTTTATTTAACGTATTGGACCGGCTAGGGACATACATTCAATATTCTGTTTAGTTTTTTTTTTTTTTTCACAAGCAGTGCAGGCACGTCCTGAGAAAGTCTTGTTGCTGTCCGGACGTTAAGCAATGTACAATCAATCAATCAATCTGGCTATGCAGTGAAAAATATGGGCGACAGGAACACAGTCGTTTTTGCCGGAAATCGTGAGCCAAGCACACCATTCTTTGGTGTATATTAATGAAATGTGTGCAAGTACACCGTTACACAATATTTTCCTTAAAGTACCATTATGCGTAAATCTAAAGACACATTTCAGCACCCGCTTGTGTTCATTATGCCTTGTCGACACACCTAATGAACTTTAACAGCAGTTTGGACAGGCAGCAACAGCACACGCGTAATCGCACTTATTTATTCTGCGCACCCGTTAGCGTGTCAAACTATTTTTTGGTTGTTCTCGGACTGTTGTCGTTGTATTTATAGAACGGAGTTCAGTCATTGTCAGGTTACATGATATTAAGACAACGTGTGCTAAACTGGATTGTCCTGTGTCTAAATGAACCATAAATAAACCTGTGTGACTTCTCAAACCTAATGTACTGCAAAATTACAGACCTATCTCCACCCTTCCCTTTATTTCTAAAATCCCCGAGAAGGTTGTTTTATCTCAGATGTTGAGGTACCTCCAAGACAATTATCTTCTACATTTCTTCCAGTCCGCATACTTACCTGGCCGCTCCACTGAAACTGCCCTGATTAGAATTTTAAACGATCTCCTTTGAGCTGCTGATAATAATGAGCTGTATGTCCTGAATCTCCTCGAGCTGTCCGCAGCCTTTGAAACTATCGATCACTCCATTCTTCTGCCTCGTCTTCACTTTCACTATGGCTTCTCTGACCGTGCTTTACTCTGGATGGAGGCATACTTCACAAACCGGCGTCTAGTTGTCTCTGTCAACGGCTGTCACTCTGCCCCAGCCCCACTACTTTTCGGCGGCCCCAAGGTTCTGTGCTCGGCCTCGATTTTCTTCATTCTGTATATGCAGCCGTTAGCTACTATTTTTTCAAAGTACTTTGAAAGACATCATATGTTCTCTGATGACACATAGTTACACGATTCTGGTGCCGTTCCTGAAGCTGTTCGTTTAATTTCCACCATGGAGAACTGTCTGACTTAAGTTAAAGACTGGTCGCTTATCACAGCTGGTGTGCGTTCTTCGCAGTTGTCCTGTCTTCCCAGTCACATCTGTGTAAAATCAAATCACTTTCTCTGACAGTATCAAAAACCTTGATGTTTTCATTGACAGGGACCTAAAAATGGATAAGTATATTAGTCGTATGTGCAGATCAGCTTTTATTGAACTTCGGCACATGAGAAGTGTTCAACAGTATCTGACGCCCGAAGCAAATGCCACCCTTGTCTCCTCCTTTGTTTTATCATGGTTAGACTACTGTAAATCCCTCCTTGCCGGCCGGCCTAAAACCCAGCTAGATAAACTGCAGAGAGTGCAAAACTGTGCTGCCCGTTTAGTTCTGCGCGTGCTTAAGCGTGACCATATCCGCCCCGCCCTTGAGAAACTCCACTTGCTGCCCGTACAAGAAAGCATTCTGTATAAACTGTCCTGCATGTGCTTCAACTCTATCAACCTGACTTCTCCTGCCTATAACTCTGACAACTCCATCTTGCACCCTCCGCTCTTCCTCTGACTGACACACGTAAATCATGTTTCGCCTTCCCAATTTCAAATGTAAAACACGTGGCGGTCGTGCCTTCTCCCTTCTTGGCCCCGCCTCTAAACGCTCTCCTAACTCAAATCACTTCTCAAAACCCACCTCTACAAGCTGCCTTTTTTACTAGTTCATTTGCCCAGCGATGTAAAATTCATCACCACTGTTACGCGCGCAAGCGTGTGTGTGTGTGTGTGTGTGTGTGTGTGTGTGTGTGTGTGTGTGTGTGTGTGTGTGTGTGTGTGTGTGTGTGTGTGTGTGCGTGCGAATGTTGTGTTGTGCGTATGTTGTGTGTGTGTGCGCGTGTTAGCTGTTAACCGCTTTATTGTATCAGCGCTTAGAGCTACTTTTAGAATAAGCGCTTTACAAATATCCTTTATTATTATTTATTATTAGTAGTAGTATTTCATAACAATCTGTTCCAAAAGTCCATATTTCAACAGTTACGGCGGTAGTGGGTCCTTAAAAATGCTTCTCTTCATTTGCGCCATAATCACCATGGTAAATCTTCATTGAAACCTCAAACGAAAAGTGCTGTGTTTGCAAAAGTAATGACCGTTAGCAATTTTAGGTAATAAGGTGGAAACTGGACTAGTGTGAGAAACTGGACTAGTGTGAGAAACTGGACTAGTGTGAGAAACTGGCCTTTTGTTGACGTAGGTATCCGAGTTCATTAGCGGACAGTGTTAACCTTTTGGCTGTCGATAGCACTTTTTGTCGCGATGATTCCCATAGGAATAGCACCCTGACATCCTACAGGAATAGCATCCTGACATCCTACAGGAATAGCACCTTGACATCCTACAGGAATAGCACCCTGACATCCTATAGGAATAGCATCCTGACATCCTACAGGAATAGCACCCTGACATCCTACAGGAATAGCACCCTTACATCCTACAGGAATAGCACCCTTACATCCTACAGGAATAGCACCCTTACATCCTACAGGAATAGCACCCGACATCCTACAGGAATAGCCCCCTGACATCCTACAGGAATATCACACTGACGTCCTACAGAAATAGCACCCTGACATCCTACAGGAATAGCACCCTTACATCATACAGGAATAGCACCCCGACATCCTACAGGAATAGCCCCCTGACATCCTACAGGAATAGCACCCTGACGTCCTACAGGAATAGCACACTGTCATCCTACAGGAATAGCACCCTGACATCCTACATGAATAGCACCTTGACATCGTACAGGAATAGCACCCTGACATTCTACAGGAATAGCCCCCTGACATCCTACAGGAATAGCACCCTGACATACTACAGGAATAGCCCACTGACATCCTACAGGAATAGCCCCCTGACATCCACAGGAATAGCACTCTGACGTCCTACAGGAATAGCACACTGACATCCTACGGGAATAGCACCCTGACGTCCTACAGGAATAGCACCCTGACATCCTACAGGAATAGCACCTTGACATCCTACAGGAATAGCACCCTGACATCCTACAGGAATAGCACCCTGACGTCCTACAGGAATAGCACCCTGACATCCTACAGGAATAGCACCCTGACATCCTACAGGAATAGCACCCTTACATCCTACAGGAATAGCACCCTTACATCCTACAGGAATAGCACCCCGACATCCTACAGGAATAGCCCCCTGACATCCTACAGGAATAGCACCCTGACGTCCTACAGAAATAGCACCCTGACATCCTACAGGAATAGCACCCTTACATCATACAGGAATAGCACCCCGACATCCTACAGGAATAGCCCCCTGACATCCTACAGGAATAGCACCCTGACGTCCTACAGGAATAGCACACTGTCATCCTACAGGAATAGCACCCTGACATCCTACATGAATAGCACCTTGACATCGTACAGGAATAGCCCCCTGACATTCTACAGGAATAGCCCCCTGACATCCTACAGGAATAGCACCCTGACATACTACAGGAATAGCCCCCTGACATCCTACAGGAATAGCCCCCTGACATCCACAGGAATAGCACCCTGACGTCCTACAGGAATAGCACACTGACATCCTACGGGAATAGCACCCTGACGTCCTACAGGAATAGCACCCTGACATCCTACAGGAATAGCACCCTGACATCCTACAGGAATAGCACCCTGACGTCCTACAGGGATAGCACTCTGACATCCTACAGGAATAGCACACTGACATACTACAGGAATAGCACCCTGACATCCTACAGGAATAGCCCCCTGACATCTTACAGGAATAGCCCCCTGACATCCTACAGGAATAGCACCCTGACATCCTACAGGAATAGCAACCTGACATCCTACAGGAATAGCACCCTGAGATCCTACAGGAATAGCAGCATGATATCCTACAGGAAGAGCACCCTGACATCCTACAGGAATAGCACCTTGACATCCTACAGGAATAGCGCCCTGACGTCCTACAGGAATAGCACCCTGACATCCTACAGGAATAGCACCCTGACGTCCTACAGGAATAGCACCCTGACATCCTACAGGAATAGCACCCTGACATCCTACAGGAATAGCACCCTGACATCTTACAGGAATAGCACCCTGACGTCCTACAGGAATAGCACCCCGACATCCTACAGGAATAGCCCCCTGACATCCGAGTTCCACAGGGATCCGTCCTGGGCCCGGTCCTTTTCACACTCTACACCTCTCCTCTGTCCAACATCATCCAGTCTCACCGCATACACCACCACCTCTACGCTGACGACTCACAACTGCAAGACAATGACAAACTCGACAACACTCAGTCACTACTGACTCGCACGGCTGACTGCTACGAAGACGTGAAAAACTGGATGACAGCAAACAAACTGAAACTGAACGACGACAAAACGGAAGCCATGCTGGTAGGCACTCGCCAGAAACTCTCCCAGCTCCCTCCCTCTCTCCACCTTCAACTCGATAGCACCCCCATCTCCCTCTCTGACTCGGCCAAGAACCTCGGCGTCATCCTCGATTCCTCTCTGTCCATGACCAGCTTCGTCTCCGCCACGACCCAGGCATGCTATTTCCACCTCCGCCGCATCAGTCAGATCAGAAAATACCTCACTACCGAAGCTGCCACCAAACTTGCTGTCTCTCTCATCTTATCTCGCATCGACTATTGCAACTCTCTCCTTTCCGGTCTCCCTCACTCCACCATCTTCACTCTCCAGCGCGTCCAGAACAATGCTGCTCGCCTCGTCCTCAGAAAGAAAAAATCCGACCACATCACACCCCTGCTCAAACTCCTCCACTGGCTCCCAATCCCCCAACGCATCCAATACAAAGTTCTGTCTCTCTGCTACAAATCCCTGAACAATTGCGCTCCTGCCTATCTCTCTAACTTACTTCACCCCTACACACCTTCCAGCTCTCTCCGCTCTGCCTCCGACCCTCTCCGCCTCCACATCCCTCGCACCAAACTTAACACTTTCGGCCCCCGCTCCTTCTCCGTCTACGGTCCATCCACCTGGAACACTCTCCCACTCTCTCTCCGTCAGAAACACTCTCTCTCCTCCTTCCAGTCCCCACCCGGGTCTGCCCTGGGGGACTTGGGTGGGGTTAGGTACTTTTTAGTTCCCAGGGTCACCCTGGTCAGCCCCACAGGGTGAGTTTTTCTCTCTATTCTGGGGCATGTGTTTCTGTCTACCCTTGGTCCGTTCACCTGTATTTGCCTTTTTAAAACTCTCCCTACTGTCTGCACTGCCTGTAGCTCTTGATATTGGATGTGTGTTGCTAAATGGTCTTAGCTTTATTTAGGCCCCATGTGTTAGGTTTATTTAATGTATTTGACCGGCTGGCGACATACATTCAATGTTCTGTTTATTTTTTTTTTCACAAGCAGTGCAGGCACGTCCTGAGAAAGCCTTGTTGCTGTCGGGACGTTAAGCAATGTACAATCAATCAATCAATCCTCCTTCCAGTCCGCCCTCAAAACTCACCTCTTTCAACAGTTTTAGCACTATATCACCACACTCCCCACCCCAAGCTGACCGTCGTAATGTATTTCACTGTTTGTGGTACGTGAGTCATTGTCTAAAGCGTGCGCATGCGTGCGCGAGTTGTGAGTGTGCGCTTAGAGTTATAATTATTATAAGATAAGCGCATTATAAATACCGTAATTATTTATTATCCTACAGGAATAGCCCCCTGACATCCTACAGGAATAGCCCCCTGACATCCTACAGGAATAGCCCCCTGACATCCTACAGGAATAGCACCCTGACGTGTTACAGTAATAGCACCCTGACATCCTACAGGAATAGCCCCCTGACATCCTACAGGAATAGCCCCCTGACATCCTACAGAAATAGCACCCTGGCATCCTACAGGAATAGCACCCTGACATCCTACAGGAATAGCAACCTGACATCCTACAGGAATAGCACCCTGACATCCTACACGAATAGCACCCTGACGTCCTACAGGAATAGCACCCTGACATCCTACAGGAATAGCACCCTGACATCCTACAGGAATAGCACCCTGACATCCTACAGGAATAGCACCCTAACTACCTACACGAATAGCACCCTGACGTCCTACAGGAATAGCACCCTGACGTCCTACAGGAATAGCACCCTGACGTCCTCCAGGAATCATCGCGACATAACGCTCTACCGACATCCGAAAATGTAGAATGTTCAATCAATGCAAATACGAAAACAGAGCTAAAATCGGCGGTACCGTTGTTCACAGTTCAAAACGTGAAGATGAAAGCATTTTTGTTCAGACTGGACTACATAATCCCCGAGAACAATACATGAATAAAAGGGGTTGTTACATTAACTCATTATGCCCGACGGCCGTACTTCCCAAATTTTGGAGGCGTCATCTAATGACTATGCACCAGTTGCAGGAGATGGATCGACCATGATAATTTATGAGCAGTGCCAGATTAGCTGGGCGCCGACAGGCGCCAAGCTAATCTGGCACTGCCCTTGAATTATCATGGTCGACCCATCTCCTGCTGTAGTGCGTCAGGGCTGAATGGGTTAAACTATCCAGCTTAACCCTCTGGTCGTCAGTAGCGGATCTTGTCGCGATGATTCTTGTGGAAACTATGGCGACAAAATCCGCCATCGACAGTCAAAAGGTTAAGCGCCATAATTATACAGCTCCTTCGCCTTCCTGTTGTTAGATGGCCTTAGCAGCCTGCGCGGCGGTTAGCCCCAGTAACTAACTCTCCTTCTGTCTTGGCAATTTTATCAAGATTTCCTGCTATTTTTCTGCGTTTTTCAAACCTAATTGCAAGTATTCCTTGAATTCGGTAGTGTATGCAAATAAATGAAATGACCATCACCCAACCGACCCCACCCGTCTCAAAAATAAAGTGATTGCAAAACGTATAAAATGCAAAGAAATTCAGAAGAAAGAAGGAAACACGCTTGGAAAGGTCAATTGCAAGACAATTGGATTATAGATGATTAAATGTTGTCGTAATTGTCCTTGCTGTTTCTACTCTGTTGCAGTTTTCT
The DNA here is from genome assembly GCA_036245525.1 of Semisulcospira habei. Lineage (NCBI taxonomy): Eukaryota > Metazoa > Mollusca > Gastropoda > Semisulcospiridae > Semisulcospira > Semisulcospira habei. The sequence continues at coordinate 45,762 of BTPG01000048.1, read as the reverse complement.
TTGCAAATAAACGGACTCGGCAATGCCGTACTGACCGTCTGCAGCGAAGTAGGTATCCCTGGCCAATGTCCCCGGGAAATGCACCATACTGCTGCCATGGTAGTTGCGACACGCAAACGTCAGAGCGGCCACGAGGATTTCGTACGACGGGTAGGGGTAGGTGTCTCGTTTACAGTTGCGTTTGCCGCCCCATAAAATACTTCCCGAGCACCTTGCAGACCCCTGTAAAAAACGTGACAATAGGGAGTTTTCGATTGCAACGAACTACTTCGAGCACGGCGAATAACGGGCCTCTACCATATGCTTATCTCCAAGAGGCATAGATCCACATGAGCCCTCACGGGTCATGTGGATCTACGCATCTTGGAGATTATCGGAGTGTTGAATATGCTCTTGGAACACACTGCTTATCCGCCGTGACCGCGCTTTTGCTCGTTAATGTGAGTCGTTTGGTGTATAGGTACTAAGTATAGCCATTCAGCCCTGAGGCACTACACCAGGAGATGGGTCGACCATGATAATTCAAGGGTAATGCCCGATTATTCTGGCACTGCCCTTCAATTTTCTCGATCGACCATCTCCTGCAACAGGTGCTTAGTCATTAGATGGCGCCTCCAAAATTTGAGAAATGCGTGCATCGGGCTGAATGAGTTAACGGTATCCACACGCCGTGCCAAATGAACACTGTCAAGAACAGCTCACGCGGAATATGTGGTTCTTGTGGAGTGTATAAAAGTATAAAATCAAGATGAGATGAACCAGCCCACAAAGTCTCTTCTATATAAATTTGCATATGTAGGCCTCTTTGACCATTTTTGCACAACACCCCCGCGGGTCTACATCATAAGAACAAGATGAGGATTTCGTTCCAAAGTTTACCATATTATTTGAACCTCACATGCGTTATTCTTTTAGGAACGTTTAAAGTTCATAATTTTAAGCTGATCATTCTGTTCCATTTTCCTTCCTCTTTAACCCAACCTCTGATTAACACACAAATAAAAGCCGCGATCACACGGCGTTTCCCGCCATTGGTACGCTCTGTGGGCTGGTGTAGCGACGAGTTAGTTAGTTATTTGAGTTTAACGCCGAGCAGGCGACTAAGACCATCTCACGGCGGTGTAGCGACGAGATTTCTAAAGAAGAAGAATAGCACAAGCAGCAAAATGACGTCACTATATGCTTCACGTCATATCATCGCTAATCCCACGACGCAGCGTGCACAGTGACGAATTTGATGTTTCACGTCACTCATTTGAAAGGCACGCAACGGTGTCTTCCACACTAACGCTGCCAGGCCGGAGCCGCAGTTTTTTTATCTGGGCTCTGGAACTGTAACCCCGGCCGCAGCCTAAGTTATTTTGTTGGGCTATAGAACCAAGGCCCCAAATCCAACCGCGAAGAATCCTTGACGCATTAACTTACCGGATGATTTGACTGTGACGCATAAGATATTTTGGATCCTAACGCTTTTCAAACCTGTTAAGTTCCCTTCAGATATCATGGCGCACACTGGAATTGGAGCTGATCCGTTGCTTGGGGTAGATTGTGTGATAGTTGTTGCCTTACTTTTATGTATAGTCTTATTAGTTATCAGTCTACGTAGCTTTGATAACTTCCATGACTCATGCTATAACTTTACCACTTTACACTTGTAATTTGTACTCTTTTACTCTTACTCTTAGTCTTTTGTTTATTTTGTGTGTAAGTGAGTCTAAGCGTTTTAGGTGTGTGAATGTATGTGGAAGGGAATGGGGAGGAGGCGGGGGGGGGGGTGGGTGGGTGGGTGGGAGGGAGCGGGGGGTTCGGGGAGGGGGGGGTAGGGGGGGGAGTGTTGCGGATGACGTGAACATGTAATTAACCACGTTGTCACAGTTCAAAGCTATCTTAAAGAACTTTTATTTTCTGTTGGGCATTTAACATTTAGCTCGCCTTTATCTAACTGTTGACTGCCTTTTGTTCTGATTACAGAGGGAAGTGGATGTAAGGTGATGGGAAGGGGTGTGGTGGGTTAAAGTAGTGTATAATTGTGCGTGTGTCTGAGAGAAAGAAAGTGTGCTGTTGTGCATGCGCAGTGAGTCCAGTGTTTTCTTGGAGAACAGCGCTATACAAGAGCTATTTATTATTATTATTATTATTATTATTATTATTAGTAGTAGTAGTAGTAGTAGTAGTAGTAGTAGTAGTAGTAGTAGTAGTAGTAGTAGTAGTAGTATCTTCTTCTTCTTCTTCCTCGATCGCTTCCTCTAGACATCCACGCTTGTGGCCCTCGTGAATGCTGCTGTCCTCTTCAGGTCCGCAAGGTCGCCATAGAGTTTCTGCCGCAAGGGTGTCTCGTACGGCCATGCGGTACATCTCAGAGCATCCTGAAGTGGGCAGTCCTAGAGCAAGTGGGCAGCAGTCATTGGGGCAGTGTCACAGGGGCACATCTCTGTCTGACCAGTTTTCATCTTGTTATAGAGATGTGCTCTCAGCCTGTTGTGTCCTGTCCGCAGTCTAAACAGGGTGACTTGGTCTGCTCTGGGAAGATGGTAGTAACTGTCCATCTTGTTGTGATTGGGATGCTGCTGGAGCCATTTCCTTTCAGTAAGGGTCTTGATGATGGTCTTTTCATCTTGGTATGAGACCTGTTTGTCTTCCTGATCCAGCTGTCCGCCTTCTTTGGCAAGTAGGTCAGCTGTTTCGTTGCCGTGGACTCCACAGTGGGAAGGAATCCACTGGAGTGTGAGGTCTACTTGAGCGTTCAGCTGAGACAGGGCGGAGATGAGCTCATTTTGTTCCTTTTTGGAGTTCCGCAGGGCCTGGAGCACAGAGAGGGCATCTGTGAAGATGACAATATTTTGGTGTGCTTTTGGGAGGTTATTGCCGATTTCTGTTACTGCTTTTTTAAGGGCTTCAGCCTCTGCTTTGTAGTTGGTGGAGTATTTTCTAGTGGCTATTGCGTCTGTGGCGGTCTCCTCTCTGTACTTCACATACACTCCACTGCTCCTGTGGGTAGTTGGAGTGGATGAACTCACGGGTACGTTCATCCTTATTATTATTATTATTATTATTATTATTATTATTATTATTATTATTATTATTATTATTATTATTAATTTTGTATTTTTGTCTGGCTATGTATGTTATACCGCTGCGCAAAAAAATCCCCTGAGGGACAATAAAGTATTATTGTATTTTTGTTTTGTTAGACCGGGAAAAAAATCGCCATTTTTGAAAATGTGATGTTTTTATCTTCGCTGCATATTTGTCTTGGTAAACGTATTAGCTGGTAATGCAGAATTGCTTAGTATTTTCTTTTTCTTCGTGTAAAGAGCCTTGTCAAGGAGTACAGATTTTTCATTAATTATATTTTGTAAAATTAATATTTCTGTTTTAGTGCCACGCCACGGTTCCTACATGTTTTTAACATACGGTAAGGACTCCAAGCGCTGCTCCTTGGTATGCGCGTGGTCTACGAGCCACTGCCACAGTAGGCACAAGGGCATTAAATAAATAATTATGCACTCACGTACTATAACAGATGTACTGTTAAAAGCGCATTATCTTTATTGTCGTCTGCTCTTTCGGTTCCGCATGCACGAGCTGATTCCATTTGCACGCGCGTTACCATGCTTAGTCTGGGGATCACAATACCGGTCTCATGCTTTTACCGGAAGTGCTTTTTCACCGCAAATTTACAAAACGAAGATGGCGTCCGGCCCCGAGTGTATCGACTGGAAGACAAGCGTCACACGGTAACGCTTTGCTTCAAAGTTGGGACGTACTTACAAGTAGTAGAACAGCTTCGGACACAGTAGAACATTAATATTAGGCGTTATTTTTTTCCTCCTTTGTCAGGTATTTGTGCGCCACCTCTCCTACACGTTTTTTTAACAGAGCGGGGACTCCAAGCGAAATACCTTGGTATGCGCTTGGCATACGATCTACAGTAGGTATCCCACATGACCTCTTAGCAGCTTGCACTAAGTTAATCGCTTCACTGCCAGTGGTCGAAGGTTGTGTTTCTGAAATCTTTGTTAACTTTTTTGCCCTGGGGCCATGCAGCAGGAAATGGATTGATTATGATAATTCAAGGGTAGTGCCAGATGAGCTTGGCGCCTTCAGGCGCCACGCTCATCTGGCACTATCCTTGAATTATCATGATCTACTTCCACACAGCCTTTTCCATGGCTGACTGTTTCATGGGAGTATAACGTGGCTCACACACTTGCAAAAATGAATTAATTATAATTCAAAACGTTGAAGAGGTTTACTGGATCGCTGCATTACGAACTCATCTAATGTCTATCTCAAGGCTAGCTGTATCCAAAATTCAAATTGAATAGAACGAAACTTACGGACTCAAATGCAGATCAACCGACCTTATTATATAAACGGCAATTTTTCTCTTTAACGAGTGACGCAAGTTAAATGTGCTCGGAGCCTCTCCGAAATAATCTCGATCAAAGCATTCTATAACGTTTCAGGCCCGTACTTACACAAACACCGGAGATACTCGCGTCCACACACACACACACACACACACACACACACACACACACACACACACACACACACACACACACACACACACACACACACACACACACACACACACACACACACACACACACACACACACACACACAGCGCTTCCCGCCCGATGTACGTTCAGCAGCGCGGGCAGCGTAGCTAGACATGACGTAATTTCTGTTGTGTTACTTCACTGTCATAGTAGTAGGTCTGCAAGCCTTTGACGTCACGGTCATTCTACTGAAATCGCTCCACCGCGCCCCAACCTAAATCAAAGTCCTCTTTTATAAATAGAAGAGACTGGATAAAGCGAGCCCAGTGTAGTTATCCCACATGACCTCTTAGCAGCTTACACGAAGTTAATCGCTTCACTGCCAGTGGTCGAAGGTTGTTTCTGAAATCTTTGTTAACCCTTTTAGCCCCGGGATCATGCAGCAGGAGATGGATTGATCATGATAGTTCAAGGTTAGTGCCAGATGAGCTTGGCGCCTTCAGGCGCCATGCTCATCTGGCACTAACCTTGAATTTGAGAAATGGGACCTTGAGGTTAAAAGGGTTAATTCCACGCAGAATGTGCTCCCAGGTACCCAAGGAACAGCGGTATCAGCAAGAGAAAAGGATCCTCATGAGCCTCCGTAACTGCGGAAGGTCATGATGGTCGTCGTCTCCACTTGCACACACGTGAACCACAGGGTGGAAATTCCAAACATGGCAGTATTCATCTGAAATCTAGATTATCATAGTGTTTCTGGAAAAAGATCGACTATGATAGGTACCAATGACCTATTGTGATTGATAAAAACAAACAAACAAAACACCACAAAAAACAGCAACAACAACAACAAAAAACCCACAAAAAACCAAAAACAAACAGTACTGCTTCATACCAGTTGTCGTCGCAAAGGTAAATAAACATAATGAAATGAACCATTCAAGACACAGAGACAGACAGACAGACAGACAGACAGAGAGACGGAGACAGACAGCCTGGGCAAACAGAGACAGACAGACAGAGACAGAGACAGACAGAGAGACCGATATGTGTGTGTGTATTGTTGCTGCAGTTATAGACTGATTATCGTTGTTGTCACTTGGCTTGCTGGTGTGTTTGGTGTCACTGGCCTAGTCTTTATTGCTACTTACCGTGAGGCCGCCGCCGCCATTGTCTGACTTTTCGCTACCGCCAGATTTGTCGCTATCACCTTTCTTGCTGACTAACTTGCCGCTGCCACTACCGGTCATGTTAT
>BTPG01000048.1:25000-35000 GCA_036245525.1 Semisulcospira habei | reverse complement strand
CAACAATGTCTTCTCTGCAAAATGTCCACACTTTGACACAATGCGTCTCTCATACAATGTACATCACCGTTCACTGCATAACTCCCTCACTGACAATGAAGCACGATACCTTGCGTACTCTCTCAATGTCAATGTGATTACGATACACTGCAATTATACAACTGAACAATGTACCGACGCTGTTACATCGCAATTTTACAACTGAACAATGTTCACACGTGCTTCCTAGCACGACTCTTTTATAGTGGAATGCTTTCCAGAATAATCGAGGAAATTCGTACAACACAACCAATCAAAACAAAATACGTAACTAAAACTCCTAAATATTAATGAGAAACATTACACTAGAATAGTCCACACTAATCTGGCTGCTATTTCCAGCCCCTATGTGGGAAATCCCCGCGCATTACGACGTCACACAAAAGTAGGCCAGACAGGTCACGACCTGGCCTGCATCCTCTGGAAAGTACACTACTGGGGCACAATACTGACCGCTACTGAAACTTCACGCGCTCAGTAAACAGTGGTGAATACTCACGAGCGGTTTCCAGACTCTTCGGGACTCAACTCCCTGTGTCAAAAGATAATCAGTTCTGCACTACGTGTGAACGAAAGTGAAACTTACTGAAAAGGTACGTGATTCGTAATCACGATAGCTCAAATAAACATCGGATCGTTTCCTACGATTTATGCATGCACGCTCTCACAGAAAAACACAACCACAATCGTAACACCACTGTAAATTAAACATTATGTTCTGGGACTCAACGTAAACATCATTCAATTTCCTGTAGATCTGTGTACGTTGCATGGTTGTAGAGCGAATGGTGCAGACGCCCTCCGCAGAAGACAACAGTCACTGTGTTGTACGGCGTCTGACTCACTAACGTGAAAAGACACGCAGGTTTTCTTTTCCTGCGTGTCTAAAATGTGTAAGAAGACGAGAAAACGAATAATGAAGTTCATTTCGGCTCCTTTTTTAAATTAGTTTATTTCGGGTTTTTTTTATATAGTTTTTTGTTTTGTTATGTTATGTTATGTTATGTTATGTTATGTTATGTTATGTTATGTTATGTTATGTTATGTTATGTTATGTTATGTTTTGTTTTGTTTCGTTTAGTTTTGCCGGTTTTGTTATGTTATGTTATGTTATGTTATGTTATGTTATGTTATGTTATGTTTTGTTTTGTTTTGTCGGTTTTGCTATGTTTTGTTTTGTTTTGTTTTGTTTTGTTTTGTTTTGTTTTGTTTTGTTCGGCGAACTATAAGTCATCAAGACGAGGGTGTGGTAGGCAGTGAGTGTACGCGATTTTTTCTTCATGTTGTGATTTTTTTCCCCCGTGGTCGATCGCGTACACGATGATAGTATGTTCTTCCCTCTATGGCCTAGGGCATCTCTGACGGTCAGTCTACAAATCTGGTTTTAAACTCGTTGGAAAGATCATATTCTCGGCTATAAGCATTGTGTTGCCATTAAAAAAAAATATTCATGGGATATTCTGCAAGATATGCTTTTATAGAATTTGGTTCACCAATCATCATAAAATCCGGAAAATAACATGCGTTCCAGGTTCCAATCAAATGCCATTTAGTTTCCAGTAGGTCAGTCTGAACTGCATGGATCTAGTGAAAATGGCGTGGACGTCCTCTGCCATAAAAAACGGTCACAATGTGAAAAGTTGTGTCAGTCGTCCGGCATGCCTGAAATGTGTTACGAAATTTAAAATAAAACATACGTTCAATTCGTTTTTAAGTCCGTTCTAATTATAGAAGGGACTTTTTAAAACGGGTCGCGGTTGGGCGAATTTAATAGCTTGTCCATTATGTCAAAGGCGGGCAGGCCTAAACTTCTCACAATTGAAGTAACAAGATACAAATTACGTCACATCTAGTTACGCTAACCTCTCTGCTGAACGTGTATTTGGCGCGAAGCGCCATGTGTGCGTATGTATGGGTGTATGTGTGTAATAATAATAATAATAATAATAATAATAATAATAATAATAATAATAATAATAAATTTATTTCAGTTTTTGCAGGCCATCAGGCCCATATGAACACAAAATACAATTTACAACCAGAAAATACAGGAAGGTGGTTGTAAAGAACACAATCACATAGCATTACATCAGCGCACATAAATAAACAAAAACAACAAAAGTTCAAAGCAAATCCCTCTAATTCCTTAATTTAAGGCACCCTGAAATATACATAGCAACTTTAAAGACCAGTTTATCATGTAGGTTTCCACACAGCAGCTGAACTTTGAGATCGGATGGGAATCTGTAGTAAAACAGTGGAATGTACTTTTTACGTAAAGGGGAATATTTTGGACACTCGAAAAGAAAATGACACAAATCTTCAGCCTTATGCCAATCACATGAATTACATTCTGGATTAGTGATGGGTTTTCCAAATCTGGATACTCCGTTTAAAGGTAAACGGTTACATCTAAGTAAACAAATTGCCCGCCTGAGTTCACAAGAAGTCAGCTGCCCTATGTAACTTGCTCTAAGTATTTCTGGGTGGTAATGGCAGTATTCTGTGTTTGATGTAAGGGATGCATGCCAGTCCTGTCGGAAACAATCCATCAGCCGATCTTTGAATATCTGAATGAACAGAGGAGTGTTTCCAACTGACTGCATTTCCCACACATACCCAAACCCGTGCATACACAACAGAGTCTTTATTTGCGTAGCCCAGTTCGATCTACCTGAGGCATCATGCATACATAACATCGTGTAACACTGTCTTGGGTATCTGTTTTCTGACATGGTAAGAAGTCTGCACCAATACTTCACCATTCGAACATAGGCATCAATATACATAGGAAATCTTCCACACTCACCCAGCGCAATATTGTTTTTTACATCTCTTCCAACACCAAGGACCATTTTACAAACCTTTATATGAACCTGCTCAATTACATCATGCCTCTGGAAACCCCAAACCTCTGACCCATATAGCACAATGGGCTTAATCTTGACATCAAAAATGTGAAAAACAGTGTCAGCTGGAAAGTTTTGTAATTTGAAGTATAGTCTTTTGATGCCTGCAACTGCTCTCCTGGCTTTTCCAGCTAAGTTTTCTACACATCTAGCCCAGTTCAGAGTAGAGGAAAATATCACACCAAGGTAAGTATAACTGGACTCGACTTGAATCTGCTTGTCAGCATAAAACCATTTTTCACAATTTTTCACAAAACCTCCATTTTTGAAGACTACCACTTTTGTCTTGTCCATGTTCACAGTGAGACCCCATTTTTTACAGTATTTTTCTAAACAATTAATTTTCTTTTGGAGATCTGCTACAGAGTCAGAGACAATGGCTATATCATCAGCATACATAAGAAGGAAAATACCCAGTGGGTCCGCAAAAATATCAATGCCACGTGCACCGCACGATGATATTTCTGTCTCAAATTCTGAAAGAAAGATAGAAAACAGCAGTGGGCTCAACACACAACCTTGTCGCACCCCTGACATGCAATCAAAGTAGTCGGTAACTTTGGTTCCAACCCTTACAGCAGCTTTTACATGTTTGTACATACTCTCCAGTGTCTGAAGCAACTTACCATGAACTCCTTTACGTAACAAGAGATACAACAGTTTTGTCCTGTGCACACTGTCGTAAGCTTTAGAAAAGTCTACGTACATGGTGTAAAAACGGCCACCCTGCTTGCTAAGATACTTTTGCACTAGTGCCTGCAAACAAAAAATGTTGTCTATAGTACTGTACCCTTTACGGAAGCCAGCTTGAGCCTCAGGAATACAATCATTCTCTTCACAAAAACGAATCAACCTGTTGTTAATGACACAACTGTACAACTTACTGATAACGTTCAAAAGAGAAATTCCTCTGTAGTTGTCAACATTTCTAGGGTTACCCTTTTTGTGTAGTGGAAATATCACAGCCATGGTCCAGCTTTCAGGGTATTCCGCACTTTGAAACACACGATTGAACAAAGGATGCAGAAATTTCACAAGGATCTCACCTGCATGATGAAAAAGGTCAGTGGGCAAGCCATCAGGGCCTGATGCTTTCCCTTTCTTCATGCTATTAATAGCACTGCGAATTTCATCCTGCGTGATTTCCTCGTCAAATTTTGCATTGTGACAACCATCACAATCAGATAATATATGGTCATTCAAAACACCCTCGGCCTGTCTGCTGAAACTTGAATCATCAACATTCTGATCCACATTTAGCAAATTACGAAAATAATCATACCACACGCGTGGTGAAATAACATCAGAACACAACTTCTTAACGCCAGTCAGAGACTTTATTTTTTGCCAAAATGTTCTTGAATTTGCATCGTTACAAGCATCGTTGAGCTCATTCAAAACCCGTGCATTGTACTCTACTTGTTTTGTTTTACACAACTTCTTAAATTCTTTCTTCATGTCAAGATACTTCCCTAAGTCGTCATGTGTGTTTGTGTGTCTGAACTGCTTCAACTGTATGTACTTGTTTTGTTTTGCTAACTCGCAGTCCGAGTCCCACCACGGCGGCTGTGCACGGGATTCACCACCTACCTTCTTACCTGACCTCATTTTGTCAGCCGCCTTCTGAATGAATGCTACAAAACAGGCCGACCCTTCTTCTACACTCGAGTCAAGCGCTGACGAAAAGTGTTGAAATTGAGTCTCCTGATTATCTTCAATGTATGCCCAAAAGGACTCAGCGTAGTTTTCTTTCCAAACAAATTTAACCCCTTCCTCTAGTATTATATCATCATTTAAATCATCATCATCACATGAATAAACAGACTGAATAGAAGTAAACGTGGTTACAATGGGGAAATGGTCTGACTCGCACCTGTCTGCAACAAACATATCGGTCACTAGGTCAAACACGGATTGAGAGCAAATACAGTAGTCCACCACACTTTTGCCTCTGTTGGCCACGCACGTAATTTCTCCCTCACTGTCACCTTTCGTTCTGCCATTGACAATAAACAAACAGTACTCTTGACATAGTTCTATCAGTTTCCGACCAAAACTGTTTACGCCAATATCTTTTGACCTCCGTGGGTTTTGTGGTACATCCTCTAGCAGATCTGTTAATTCCTGTAAAGGCTGCACGTGTGTATTATCATCAATAAAATCAGTATCAGACAGACCGGCGGTGCGGGCGTTAAAATCCCCACATAATAGCCAAGGCAGCTCAGGATGAGCACGTAACACTTGAGCCATGTAGTTTTCTAACACTTCAAAACCATCAACGTTATCTTCACCATATACAACAGAACGCTCTGGAGCCACATACACAAATGCTGCCAGAACATCAGATGCAGAGTTCAAAACAGACTTACCGATCTTTAGAAACACAATATCCTCAGCTGCCTGCATTAAACGCAACACATGACAGGCTATAGATTTATGTACACACACGGCCACGCCCCCTTTCAACTTTTGTGTACGTGGTGAAAAAAACACCTGATACTCTGGAAAGGTATCCTCTATAACATTTTGCTTACATGACCAGATCTCTGAAAATGCAAAAATTTGACACTTTTCACAGAACTGCCTAAAAGAAACACTTTTCAGCTTATTTACAAGACCTTGGATATTCCATGCCATGATGCGAAACACAGAGCTACCACTTTCACCACTACCACTTTCATCATCACAGTGTGCTGGTGTGGGTTTGAGTGTGGGCACTTGAGTGTGTGTGTGTGCAGGTAAGTCGTCCTTTGAAGACACATGGTGAGGGCCCTGGGGGTCTGAATGAGGGACGGGCTGTCTTCTCCTGGTTGCTGGGTCAACATGCCGGCCTGCCCCTCATTTCTGCCCCCTGCGCTCCACTGGCCTCTGGGTAGCAGCGTCGTATGCGTGGGTCTTTCCCTCAACAACGAGGGAGTCGAAGCGGAGGAAGGCCTTCTTCCCCGCCTGCTTGGCCTCCTTGAGGAAGGGTAGCAGCTTGCGGCGCACGTCCCTCACCCGAGGGGTGAAGTCCTCAGAGATGTAGACCCGGGACCTGTTCTCCTTCAGCGTTCTGCGCTCAAACAGGATCCGCTCCTTGTCTTTGTACTTGTTGAAGCACACGATGATGGGGTGGGGCGCCTTGCCCCCCTTCAGACGATGGGCACGCTCCACCTCGATCTCCTCCTCTATGCCCATCTCGTCCTTCAACATTGACTTGACAGCTTTCTCACAGTCCGCCCAAGTCTCTGAGCGCCCCTGGGGGTGGGGGATTCCGTGAAAGATCAGATTCTTGCGTCTGCTCCGCCCCTCCAAATCATCCAGCTTATTCTCCAGCTGCGTAACTTTCTCCTTCAACTCTTTGTTTTCTTTCATCACCGCAGTAAAGTCACTCTGAATTTTGTCCATCTGCTCCTGCATTGTAGCTTTCATACTGTCCATCTTTTTGTCCATCACATTCAACATTTTAAACACATCCGCAATAGTCGGCTCAGACACTGCGTTTGACTCACCCCCGGGCGACTGGTTGTCTTGGTTCCCCTGGCATGTCAAAAGAGTCTGTCGTTTCGGTGGGCCTGGGTTCGCTTCGACATCGCCGCACCGGAGCAGAAAGCCGACCAAAAACACGAGTATGACTGCCACCGGTCCGCTGACACTGACAGTGCGGTAACGTAGGGCTGCCTTCCTCTGTGCTTTGCGTGCCATGAAGTTTTGAAAAGTCCAGTAAAAGGTACCGCAAATGGCACGAAAAGCTACCGAACTGATCGGCATGATGAGATGAATCACTCTGTCGTTGTTCTAAAGTCACTAATTAAGTAATTATGTTGCAAAATGCTAGAAATGTGCGGAGCCGCTCTTCTACTGTGTGACGTCGATCGTGAGCACAACTCACCTCCCGGTTATGTGTGTGTGTGTGTGTGTGTGTGTGTGTGTGTGTGTGTGTGTGTGTGTGTGTGTGTGTGTGTGTGTGTGTGTGTGTGTGTGTGTGTGTGTGTGCGCGCGCGTATGTATGTAAACAAGAGAATCTCCGAAATCTATATACACGCAAGCTTGACACTTGGCGAAATACTTTCTTAAAGGGGTGGCTAAGAGAGCCTCCGAGCATATTGTAATTGAATGTCTCATTCAAGTCATAAACAACCGTTTATAGGAAGTCGGTTGATCCAGAATAAAGTCCGTAATTTGTGTCATATTTACTTGAAATTTTGGATATAGCTAGTTTGCATAAAGACATTGGTTTAGTTGGTTAGCGAGCTTTGTATCAATTCAACTTCTTTAGTAAAAATCAATTCTTTTCAGAAAAGAATTAAAACAGTAAAAAAAAATCGTGACCTAGAGAAAGTTAGACAGTGGTGGTGACGTAAAAGAGGCAACTCCGTCACCACGCAGACATTTACATAATACTCTAAATATGACGTAATTCTCACTAGCGCGCGTCTCTCTCTCTCTCTCTCTCTCTCTCTCTCTCTCTCTCTCTCTCTCTCTCTCTCTCTCTCTCTCTCTCTCTCTCTCTCTCTCTCTCTTGTGTGTATTAGACTCATTTCCAGAACATTCAGTTACTCTTCCTTACATAACTTTGTGCTTTACTTTCCAGGCTAACACTGAACAATATCGAATTGATTTTCTTGCGTCTCATTGCTCATAATTATTGTGTTTGCGCAGAGACGTATTCATTTGTTTTTAACTTCAACCACTGCACGTGGTCCAATATTAACATTGTCATCCTTTTGACTTCTGCCGACAGTATTCGTGAATACCGATCTTCTCACTCTGTGCGATTTGTGACGCTTATAGCACTAGTACTTGTGCACCGTGACACTTTCTCTACTAGTGCTCTACGTATATTCACACTACGATCATATCTGTGTCCTTTCGCAGCGCTGACTTTATTTCCCCTATCGCGCAGCGGGGTCGTTCAGCTTTGACTGTTGAATTTAGCTAAAGGGATTAGTCCCTGTTACTGACCGTTAGTGACCGGTAGTGTGGTCTATATCAGTGAATGCGTAGAAGAAACTCTTCTTTTTTTTTTTTTTCACTTGCCTCCCACATTCTGTGTGTTAGAGCGGACTGATATTCTTTTGCTTTGTTTTATTATTTCAGCTCTTATTTGCCTTTGTATCATTTATAAGCTTTTTTATTTGTACTCTTTGGTATTGACATACATTAGCAATCATGGTGTATGATCGCCAGTTACATATTGGCCATTTAAATGTTTATCATTTAACTAACAAAGTTCCCGATCTGTGTGTGCTCTTGAGTCAATCCAATCCATTTCACTTGTTTGGTGTAACGGAATCGCGTCTCAATCGTAACATCAGCGATGAGGCCGTTTCTATCCAGGACTTCACTGTACTGCGCCGCGATGCTGAATACCCGGGACATACGGGTATTGCAGTATACATTCATAATTCAATTAGCGGTATTACTCGCAGGCGTGGGGACCTGGAGTCAAAAACCGTAGAATGCATTTGGGTTGAGTTAAGGGCAAACAAATCCAGCCCCGTGCTGGTCGGGTACATTTACAGGAACCCAGCATCAACATTTCAATGGTTCGACGACTTTATCGCCATGATGGATAAGGTCAGACAGTCCAGCTCTGAAATTTTGATCCTAGGCGATTTCAATATTAACATGTTTTTGAATAACCCTGCTTGGGAGTGCACCATGTCTATGTTTGGTTTAAAGCAGCTAGTTAAAACAGCAACTCGTGTTAGTCCAACTTCCTCCACCCTTATAGACCACATATATACAACTACTCAATCAAGGGTGATGGCAGTAGACGTGCTTCAGGTAGGGATTAGCGATCACTACCCGGTGTGCTGTTGCTTGGCATTAAAAGCGGATAATTCATTCCGAAAACATCAGCACACGACTATTAGATACAGATCACTTAAACACTTCAACAAGGAAACATTTCTTTGTGATTTAAGTAGCACACACTTTGATACAGTGTACTACCATAATGACCCCAACGATGCTTTGTCTGAGTGGTACGGATTGTTCCTTGGTGTTCTCGATAAACACGCTCCATTCAGAGAGAAACGGGTGAAGAACCCCCAGCTTCCCGCCTGGTTAAGTAAGGAAATCAAGGATGCCATGCAGCTCCGAGATGACTATAAAAGAAAGAAGGATTTTATTGCTTATCGAAGGCAAAGAAACCATGTTAAACATTTAGTGAGGAAAGCTCAAAGGTCACTTTTTCACCGTCTTATGAACGGAAAGAAAGATGTCGTATCTGTGTGGCGAGCGATCAATGCTTTTACGAGGTCCAAAAATACCGCACAATGTACACAGTTATCAGCTGATATCTTGAATCAGCATTTCCTCTCGGCTGCCAGTACGTTGCTAAAAAATACATATTCTGGTCAGTCTTCAGCTGTGTCCGAAAAGCTAAAGACGTTTTGTGCAGAACGGCTGGACCCTGACACGTCATTCAGCATTCCGCTGTTAACGATATACGACGTGGGAAAATCCATCTCGTACTTAAAGAACAAACGTACGTCTGGCCATGATGGTATTAGTAGCTCAGTTCTGAAAATGGCCCTACCGTATATTTTAGATACCTTGACATATATATACAACCTTTGCATAAAGCAGGGGATATTTCCATCTTCTCTAAAAACAGCCAAAGTGATCCCACTACCTAAAACGAAAGACCTTGCCGACCCTAACAAGTTCAGGCCCATTTCGCTACTGTCAACACTGTCGAAACCGATAGAAAGACACATTCACACACACTTACAACATTTTCTAGAAAAACACAAACTCATACATCCATTACAATCTGGCTTTCGGCGGAAACACTCCTGTCACACAGCATTGGTACACCTTGTTGACAGATGGCTTACTGCCATAAATAGCAGTCAAATGACTGGAGCAGTATTTTTGGACCTTTCAAAAGCATTTGACCTCGTCAATCATGAAACTTTAGTTCAAAAACTTAATGTCTATCAACTAAGCGCAGACACACTTGCCTTCCTTACGTCATATCTGCATGGGCGTACGCAGTATGTCTACGTGAATGGTAAAAACTCACCTGAAGGGGTGATAGAGCACGGAGTACCACAGGGATC
>BTPG01000048.1:0-20000 GCA_036245525.1 Semisulcospira habei | reverse complement strand
ACCACCGTCGAGGTCCTTGAACAGGCTGAAACTGTGAGCATCGAGGCTTTGCTGCTGCGGACACAGTTCCGCTGGGTGGGGCATGTCTCCAGGATGGAGGATCATCGCCTACCCAAGATCACACTGTTCGGCGAGCTTGCCACTGGTCACCGAGACAGAGGGGCACCAAAGAAGAGATACAAAGATTGTCTCAAGAAGTCACTTAGTGCCTGCCAAATCGACCACCGCCAGTGGTCTTCGCTTGCTGCGGACCGTGACACCTGGCGCTCCACCATTTACAAGGCAGCCGTCTCTCCTCGGGACATATTAAAACATGTGACATTTGTTTTGTTTCCTCATAATTTGTAACGAAACACTGCTGGGAAACAGATTTAGCTAGAGAGATAGGTACGTACACTACCAATCTGTTCACGAACATCTTTGAACAAGAGATGTTCATCGACCTGCTTTCACGGAGACACCAAAGGAGAGTGTAGCATTGCTTGGAGCTGGTATATTACCAACACATTTACCTCAATTAATGTTTGTAGATGATGCCAGTAAAACAAAAAGTGTCTGTGACAACACTCTTTGGTGTGCTTTTTCACAAGTGAATCCGTGAATGATTGAATGATAGGAAACGCGCTCACAAAATGACTTTCTGAAAGAATGAATGAACAAATGTATCGAGGTAACCAGTGTGCATTTGTATCCACAACTGACTTTGGTTGGTTGGTTGGTTCGGGGTTTACATCCACATCACCAAAGTAATAATAATCACATTTTAAAAAATACCAAATTTACAACAGAATATCACGTGCATTTTTTTTTTTAAGTGTAGAAGAAAATGAAAGGATTTATAATATGAGCAGAAAAAAAACCCTAGCCTTCTTCGGGGCTCGAGCCCGGGTTACCTGCGTGCCGAGAAAGTATCGTACCACTGCACTATCGCGGTTATTGTGTGTTCTCAAGTGCATTTTAACTACTTATAGATAAACTTTCTCATCGCGTATCCAACAATGACCTGCCGGAAGTCATACATCGCTTGTTTCCCTTATCAAATACGTACGCGCATACGACCCGAAGTGACAAATTGTGTGCGGGACCCCATATTTTCTTCATAACGAATGTGATAGATATGACCTAAAGTACACCTTTTTGGAATAAAATGGGCCTGAGCAATTGCCCAACAAACACTTGTAATGTTATTGATAACATCCGGGCAATTTTCGAGTTTAAAAAATACACTTTTGTAGATTGCACTTAGAGTTCCAATTATCAGAACAAACTTCTTTTACGAGAAAATACTAACAAATTATATACAGTGACGTAAAGGTTTCTTCAGGGGAGCTGGGTTGCTCGGTGGTAAAAGCGTTTGCCTCTCGACCGAAAGGTCCCAGATTCGAATCCAGCTTGAGTCAAACTTTGTTCAGACCCTTTATCGGTGCCCCGTCTTTGAAATCACCCTTGTGGTGGACAAAAGATGCTAAGCCCTAAACATTTTAACATTTTTAATTTTCTTTATCATTTTAACACACTGTTCGATAAATATGTATGGTGTTCTTAAATCAGCTATTTTGCGTGTTTTTTGCTCATGAGGTACTTCACGCAAACGGCATTATCTATACATATATGCCCCGGACCATGGGTCTGTCAGGGTGGCAATTGCCTCCAGACTCAACAAGGCTCTCAAAAAAAAAAAAACCCTGAACAGCAGTTTTCAATTAAAAAATGTAGATATATTCATCAACATTAAAAAAAGATACATAAACATTTATTTTTAAAATAATGCCCAACTGAAAACTTCATTTCACAACCGACTTGCAACCCGACACAACTTCTCATTGAAGTCAACACACAGTTTTGTCTCGTTATTTGGCTAAAGCAAGTACGTGCATTTAAAAAAAAAAAATTATTTAGAAAAGCTGTATATTTGTTGTATAATAATGAAAATCTCGCGTTTCTAAAAAGTGGACATACGGTCTTTTTCCACGTAACGGCAGAGCTATACTGCTTGTCGCATCTTTAGGCTGCCTATGTATACCTGTGACCAACATGTCCATGTCGCGTCGCTGCTCATGCTGTTTCTCTACAATTAACCCCTTCACTGCCGACGAAAAGCGAACGCGATCTATCTGCAAGAAGCACAGATCCTCATAAGCCCCCGCGACTGCGGTAAGTTAGTGCGACTGCGGGGGCTCAGGAGGATCTATGCTTCTGCTGAACCCACTTTGTGTCCTTGTTCTTTGGACAATTTGTGGTTTTTGGTCGTTCAACACGGGGTTCAGAAAAAGAGTACGTTGGTTGGCAGGAAAGTGGTTACAGTGCTTGCTGTGCAAATGAGGCGTGCAGTGCAGTTGTGGGATGACTTCTTCGCAGCAGGCAATTAACTAAGACCTGTGTCCCGTTGGGTATTGGTTTGTGTATGTACGTGCGGGTACATATGTTAGCGCAAATTGTGTGTGTTTGTGTGGGCGTGAATGTGTGTGTGTGTGTGTGTGTGTGTGTGTGTGTGTTGTGGTTTTGTGTGTGTGTATGTGTGTATGTGTGTGTGTGTGTGTGTGTGTGTGTTTGTGTGTACGTTAGCATGATGAACCAAGGACACAGAGCAAGAACGTGTTTCCACACACACACACACACACACACACACACATACAAGTACGCACGCACACAAACACACACACCACACACACACTCGCGCACGCACGCAAGCACACACACGCACAAACACATACACACACACATACACACACACAAACATTCACGCGCGCACACACATACGCACGTACACAAACACACACACTCACACGCACACGCGTAACACAAGAAATATACCGAAACAAAAATCACGATGCTTGAAACGTTTATTTGTTGCCAAGCTCACTTTCCGAGGACACACACGGTACGAATCCTCCCTGGGAGTTCCTCGCTACAGTACACAGCATCTAACAGATGAAACACATTACCGTGTACGGAAATCTTTATTACTACCCCCCTCCCCTCCTCCTCCCCCTTCTATGGCTTCACTACAGGAAAGGCATAGATCAAGCGCAGTCCCACTTCGTACATTTGCACAGATGATTTCATCCCTAATTTCCAATCCACGCAATCCATTCATAAATTATTTTTTTAAATGGTTTGTTGCTGATGTTGATTTTTTTTCACGTTAACTTTTAGGTTACCATTTTTTTTTCTCATAAGGAACGACTCTTGCGTTTTGTTTAAACATGTTCAATAAAGCTATCAAATTGTCAAGACTGCTGTCCAAAATATTAGACAAATAATTATGGTTAAAAAGAAAACGCATTGGAAAGTGAGCTTGGAGACCTACATTTCTGTCTTAACCCATTCAACCCTGACGCACTACAGCAGGAGATGGATCGACTATGATAATTCAAGGGTAGTGTCAGATTAGCTTCGCGCCTTTCGGCGCCAAGCTTATCCGACACTAACCTTGAATTTATCCTGGTCGATCCATCTCCTGCTCTTGGCGAATAGTCGTTAGATGACGCCTCCCAAATTTGGGAAATACGTGAGTGGGGTTGAATGAGTTAAACTTTTCTTCCCTGACGCTTCACAAGGAGAGTTCAAGGGCAGTGCCAGATTAGCGTGGCGCCTGGCGACAAGCTAATCTGGCTCTACCCTTGAACTATCAAAGAGAATCATCGCCTTCGAGTACCACCCTCTTTAACGGACTAGAATAATGAAACTCATCATTAAGGGCGAATGGATCTGGACAACATTTACATCAGAAGGAGAGGTAGGACCCAAAGTAGGATAATGTTGTATGCCGGTCTTCTTCTTAATAACAAGATTTATATTCGTCTGTGGAAAAAAAAAGGAAAAACGTTTTAAAGCATTTTTTTAACAAACGTGCATGGCATCGTGAACATTAATATCATTATCATCATCATCATCATCATCATCATTATTATCATCATCATCAGTATTATTACCATCATCATTGTCCTCACCATCATCGTCATAATAATACATAGTATTTATATGGCGCATTTCTCATATTTATAATATAACTCAATGCGCAGGACGTAGCCGCGAACTGAACCCAACAAGCACGCTCACGTGAAACATGCGCATTCCCTCACACACTGTACATAAACACATAACATTCACGTGGTGCTAAGGGCAAGCTCAAGCGAGCTACTGACATTTTGGAAATTTAAATCGTTTTTTATATTTTTGAAATTTGATTAAGTGGACTGAAATTAATACCGAAATTCGTGGGGGAGGAAAGAGCCGGAGTACCCGGAGAAAGAACCCCCGACGGTCCGCCGGAATTAATGATGACACTTACTAGAGGAGAAAAGTCCGACGCCGGAACCGGGAATCGAACCTCGCACCTCTTGCATTGGTGGCAGGCGCTTTTACCGCTGCGCCACGGACCGCCCCTATAATCATCATCCTCCTCCTCACCGTCATCTTCACCACAGTCTAATTAGCCATAGTAGATCGATTCTCGTCCAAAAGAACACTGGTTGGAAGTTGGGGTCAAAATATGTTCTGACCCTATTCGGTGCATCAGCTTTGAAACCACTTCCGTATTGGACAAAAGACGTCCGGACCTCAACGTTTATACTTTTTATTTCAATTTCAGCTCACTTAATCAGTTTTCAAACATAAACGATTTCAATTTCCAAAACTTCAGTAGCTCGCTTGAGCTTGCCTTTAGCACCACGTGAATGTTCTGTGTTTATTTACAGTGTGTGAGTGAATGCGCGTGATTCACGTGAGCGTGCTTGTTGGGTTCAGTTCGCGGCGGCGCTTTGAGCCGATTTTTAATTGGAATAAAGCGCCTATTTAATGCGCTGATTTATTTATTTATTTATTTAAAAATACTTAATTTGGACACATTGCTCAATTCGCATCTTTCTGGTCCGAGATCTTCAGCAGGTGCCTGGTGTTCACTTTTCATCTGCAGTAAACTGGTTTAACACAATCGAATCGGGCTGCTGCACGTCTGGAAAGTGTTAACTCGTTGTGTCCGCGACACACGACAACAAGATCTGTCTCGGCAATGATAGTTCAAGGCTGGTGGCAGAATAGCTTGGCGCCTATAGGCGCCAAGCTATTCTGCCACCACCCTTGAAATATCATGGTCGCTCTGTCTCATGAATTGTAACGCAGTTCTCAGAGGATAACTCCAAAATGTTGGGATTGCGTACCTCGGGCACAATGAGTTAAGGCGCCAAGCTAAACTGGCATCGCACTTCATTGTCGATCTATCCTCTATAGTAGTACTGTACGTGTCACGCTTTAGTTGTCTCAAGTCTGTTACTTACGCATGACGCGACTGAAGGTATCCAGCTCCTCGTCGCTGAACACTCCATTTTCGTCTCCTGTGGGAAAGATTCAAAGTTGGGTCTGTTTGATTGGCCTCCACTTGAGTTGTTATTAACAATCTCTGGCCATGTAGTAAAAAATGTGGGAGACGGACACAGTCATTTCTACCGGAGGATGTGAGCAAAGCACACCATTCTTGGAATGCGTGCAAGTTTAAATTACACAATGTTTTCCTGTAAGTACCATTACGCGTACATTTATTGAAACATTTCAGAACCATTTGTGTTTGTTATGCCTTGTCGACATGTGAAATGGAATAACTTGCGTAATTTTCTTGAATTTTGTGTATTTTTACAACTTGGGGGTAGGGATACAAAATCAGCCACTGTGGCACTCACAATGATCACAGCATCACCTAGTTAAGTCTATAATACTTGTAACATCCTAGTGCTGCGGGGATTAAAAAAAAAAAAAGCGTGCGGCCGTGCGCAAGAATCATTCCGACACCCAAACGCAAAAGGGAAACATAGGCAAAATAAACGACCTCTGACACAACAAAAACGCAATGAAACACATTGCCCCCACAACAAAAAACAAGAAACGAAACAACACGATAACAAACGGACAGTAATACAAGATTGACGTCTCCACCAAAGACAAACGCACAAATGTTGCAACAAAAACGTGAGAACCCAAAAGTGTACGCATAGTAACAAATGCGGAGACGGAACACGAGCGCGCGGGCCTGAGCAGTAGATGACTCAGGGCTAACGTACCAACCAATAACAGAAACCAAACAACAGTCCTCGATGATGACTCACACGAGGCCACGCGCGCGCGAGGGGCATAAAACGACAAACGGCCGCGCGAAATAACCAGTTCAGCGCACAACCACAGCGCTGAGAGGTGGCCAACAAACCACCCTGAGAAACAATACGAAATGAATACACAACAGCGAGAAACAGGCAAACCTTTGAAGCCTGAATGAAACTACAGGACCTTCTTGGCCCGGCAAACAGATGGCCTAGAAACATACGAAAGTATATGTGGACCAAAAAACATCTTCACCAACCTGTACTAATTTAACCTAACCAACGGAAGATGGGAATACTTGGACGGAACACCAAAGTACTATAACAAAAACGAACAGACCCAACTAGAATCAAACACAGTCAGTGATAACCTAACACGGCCAAAGACGCCGCAAAACAAAAACCACAGACAATAGTGCGATTCGCAACCCCCCCCCCCCCCCCCCTCTCCCCCAACAACGCAATGAACTGAAAAACAAAAACGTGACATCAACGAGTAGAAATCCACAGAACAGTCACAACAAAAAACGTTCGGTGTTTATCACCATTGTGGTTAGGTGGGTCCGCTGACGAGAGCAGTACCTAGCTTATTGCAAGCAAAAATGTGCTCGAAATACGCAATGGTAATAGTGACAAAACAAAATCTAGACCTGTGTCATAAAACATTGTGTATACGGCCAAGCCAGAATAAACAGGCTACTGAACGCGTTGATGGTGTGCGATGTTGAGCACCATTTCATACACACACACACACTATATATATATATATATATATATATATATATATATATATATATATATATATATATATATATATATATATATATATATATATATATATATATATATAATATATATTCTTTTTAACAAAGGCGTCGCCCAAAGCCAAAAAATGCACTCAATCAGAGTAGCTCCAAGGGACATAATTTTTCAATAAATTCTGAGAATGCTGTGCTACTGCCATGGAATTCCAGGCTGGTAAGCTTGCATTGTGTCATCAGGACATCAGCTGTCCTTTTGTGACTGCATCGCTTATTAGATCTTTTGAGCCTTCCACTGAACACCTACTACATAAAGTAATAGGGACTACCCCCAGGCGCCCCGCAACCCGCTGGAGAATATCCAGTCCTCCCCCCGCACAGCATTCTCAGAATTTATTGAAAAATTATGTCCCTTGGAGCTACTCTGATTGAGTGCATTTTTTGGCTTTGGGCGACGCCTTTGTTAAAAGTAAAGAATAATTGTACCACAAAATTGCCTAGGTGTTGCGTTTTCAAAATTAGTCTGTCTTCTTCCACTGTAACACCTCATAAAGTTTTAGGGATGCAATCCACTTTGTACTAGTGGTGCTACCGGTAAATTCTGGAAGCGGCTTCTAGTACATGCGTTGTGTTTACAATTTCAGGTTACGTTTAGTCCCTGATCACTATTAGTGCCAATGGGACATAAAAATGAAGAAGATGATTCAGGTTACGCCTGATGAGACCCACCTTGGGTCGAAACCGGTCGTAGGCGGCAAAATCTTAATATCTATCCAGCAGGTCCAAGATCTGTTTGGGAATATTCATGCACTAGCCTCCCCTCTCGGGGGGAGGACTGGATATTCTCCAGCGGGTTGTGGGGCGCCTGGGGCTAGTCCCTATTACCTTATGTAGTAGGTGTTCAGTGGAAGGCTCAAAAGATCTAATAAGCGATGCAGTCACAAAAGGACAGCTGATGTCCTGATGACACAATGCAAGCTTACCAGCCTGGAATTCCATGGCATTAGCTCAGCATTCTCAGAATTTATTGAAAAATTATATATATATATATATATATAATATATATATATAATATATAATATATATATATATATATATATATATATATTATATATATATATATATATATATATATATATATATATATATCCTAGATCCGCCGTGTTTCGCCTGGGGGCTAGTCCAGTTTTGGGGGTCATCTCGGAGAGGATGTGGTCAGGCACCACGCACGGGCGGTCTTGGGAGAGAGGGATGCTATGCTAGTTCCGAGGGATTAAACACGAGGGTGCCTCACAAATGCCAAGAGGCAATAAACTAGGGGGATTCCGGGGGGAGAATCGGGAGAGAACCTCGAAAATAAATCATTGTCCTGCTGCCTTGCAGGCCTGGCCGCTTGGCTGCGGAAAGGCTAAGGGAGCAAAACCCTGGTATCAAAGCCCCCGTGTCTCCGGGGAAGGTTTTTGAGCCGGATACTAGGACAAGGACAGTCTGATATAAAATCTACGACCCGAGGACCTCGATGCCACCGTCCCAGCTTGCTAGGCCATGGCAGACGAACCAAGGGTTTAAAGGGTGGGGCCAGTACTGCGCACACTGCACTCCACCAAAAAGCTCCACCGCGCAGGCTTTAGGAAACGTCCACGGACCATGACACCGACCATTCCAAGTCCTGTAGTGATGGACGAGGGGTGAAACGGCAAGTGAAAGATGTCACAGGCAAGGCGCAGTCTCAACCCTGCATGCAGGCGGTTCAGGATATTGGTCGCCTGATGTTGACCTGGGGATGACAACGTCACTCGGCACACCCTGAACGACCAAGCAGCCTTCTCTAGGGTCAGCACTGCTCGCTCCACACGGAGAGGGGTCTAGAAAAGGTGGCCTAACCAAAGCTTGTCCCCTTGCAACCCCCAGTTGGGTAGCCGCGGTCAACGGGCAACTTCTCCTGCGGTCAGAAAACAAGAAAAAACAACGGATCCACTCCCATGACGACCACGACCGGACTTAACGTAGCATGCTGGAACATCCGAACCATGCTCGACACAGCAAACAGCGGACGCCCTGAACGTCGCTCCGCCCTCATTGCTCATGAATTGCGGAGGTTAAACATCGACATCGCCACGCTTAGCGAAGTACGCCTCCCGGACGAAGGCAGTCTCCAAGAACTTGACGCTGGCTACACCCTCTACTGGTCAGGCAGGCCTGCATCAGAAAGACGGCTCTCAGGCGTGGGCTTCATGGTCCAAACCTCCATTGCGACTAAGCTGGAAAACCTACGAATGGGTCACTCCGACCGCATCATGTCCATGCGCCTCTCGCTGAGACACCAGCAATACGTCACCCTTCTCAGTGTGTACTCCCCAACCCTCCTGGCAGAGCCTGCAATAAAAGACAAGTTCTACACTGACCTGCGCAGCCTCCTACAGAGCACCCCTGCAGACGACAAAGTCATCATCCTTGGCGACTTCAACGCCAGAGTGGGCCAGGACACTGAAGCCTGGACAGGATTCCTTGGCAAGCATGGCGTTGGGAACTGTAATGACAATGGCCGCCTACTGTTGGAGTTCTGTGCAGAGCAGCAACTTGTCATCATCAACACTACTTTCCTGCAAAAGGACAGTCGAAAGACCACCTGGATGCATCCTCGCTCCAAGCACTGACACCTTATCGACTATGTCCTAGTGCGTCAGAGGGACCGCAGTGATGTCCTCCTCACCAGAGTGATGCCCAGCGCAGAATGTCACACTGACCACCGCCTTGTCCGCTGTAAACTCAGGCCCCGTCTCAAGCTGAAACCCAAGAAATGGGCCCCTCCCCAAAAAGCATACATACGAAGCCGCCACGCCCACGGAAAATTCCATCGTGTTTACTGAATTAAAACCAATTAATTTTTACTCTCAGTATTATTGTCATAACTTATTAACATTAGAAAGTCACTTTCATATGATAGAATGAAAACAAAAAATTTTTTGAGTTTGTTCGTGACCTTTGTTATCGATCGAGTCACTACGTCCGCCATCTTGCTTTCGCTATTGCGTCATTTTCACTGCTTGCGATTTCTCTCTGCGAATATTCCGTCAAAATGAGTTCATCTGAGTCCGAAAGTGAAGAGTATCTCACTGAAAGGGAATCTTCCAGCAACCAGGCCGCTGAAAACGATTCTAGCGCCAGCAATGTGGAAAAAACGAATGGAAACCATCGCAGTTCAGTGTGACACTTTCTATTTTTGTTTGACCATGTGCTATCCATGCGAGTCTTTGTTTACCTATTTGTCTGGTTCAGAATCGTGAGTTATTACTTGCGTGCAGTACTTCTGATAACTTTATGAAGTACATAAACAAGTTTTATTACATGCTGTGTATTGCCTCAGTGATATTTTCAGCAAGTCAAAGATTTTCAGAGAAGCACATGTTTGTTGTCTCAGTCATGCCAGGTGTTGACACGCCCACTTTTTCCTGCCCTTGACCGGTGTAGATTATGTTGCGTAACACTTAGAAATTCAAACACATTTTCTTGAAACTTCACAACAATGTGTAGAAATGATTTGTCCACACACTGGATTCACATTTTAAACAAAGGGGCAAGAAACAACAAATTATTTTCTTAGTGACTTTCGTGAAAACTGTTTTTGGAAACCGGACACCATTTTTTCTTCGTCGCTAAATAAACAACAACTTCTAAACTACTTTAGGTACAGACTTTTTACTTACCCTGACTGAAAGCTGACTCAATGCACTTTAATATGATGTAGAATAAGCCAACTTTCGACCACTAGAAGAGCTTTCAGGAGCACTTCGTCTTGGTCATGTGTGAGGGTAAAAGTCATTTTGTTCACTGGCCTCAAATAGAGCGAACTGGTAAGAGTTAATGTTGCCAGCCTTCAGCGTGACGTTGAGAAAGCTGCCTTCCAGACAGATTTGCAGCACATGCTCAAAGACACAGCTGATCCAGCAGACTCCTCTCCTGAAACACTCTGGGAACAACTGAAAACTGCTATTGCAAAATCCTCTGCGGAAGCCTTGGGCTTTGCTAGAAAGAAGGGCAAAGACTGGTTTGACGAAAACGACGTAGAGATCCAGGAACTTATATGCAAAAAGAGAGCCGCCCACTTAGCCCAGTCTTCCTGCCCTGTGAAGAAGTCTGCCTTCCGCCTCATCTGCAGCAGTCTCCATCGCAATCTTAGAGATCTCCAGAACGAGTGGTGGTCCAGACTCGCACAGAGGACCCAGCTTTGCACTGACAACGGTGACTACAGGAGCATCTACGAAGCACTGGAAGCAGTGTATAACGCCAGGCACCTGGTTCAACGTCCCCTGCGAAGCGCTGATGGACATGCACTCCTCACAGATAGTACGTCCAACTTGCACCGCTGGTCGGAACACTTTCAGGACCTCTTCAGCGCTGAGCGCACTGTTCAAGAAGCAGTCATTTTCCAAATCCCACATCTCCCAGTAAAGGTTGAATTGGACGAACCGCCCACCACTGAAGAGACCCTCAAGGCCATCCACCAGCTCAAGAGTGGCAAAGCACCAGGCATTGATGTAATCCCGCCAGAGATCTGGAAACATGGAGACCCAGCACTGCACAACAAGCTCCCCGACCTCTTTTTCTGCTGCTGGGAGAAAGGAACACTACCAAAGGATCTCCTTGATGCAGTCATCATCACCCTGTAAAGAACAAAAGAGAGAAGTATGCCTTCTCTAATTATCGTGGACTTACCCTGCTGTCCATTGCCGGGAAAATTCTCTCAAGGCTGCTCCTGAATTGGCTGGTACCTGCCATCGCTGAAGACCACCTCCCAGAGGGCCAGTGTGGCTTCAGAGCCAACAGGAGTACCACCGACATGGTCGTTGTGCTGAGACAGCTTCAGGAGAAGTGCAGTGAGCAGAACAGAGGGCTGTACGTAACGTTTGTCGACCTAACAAAAGCGTTTGACACTGTGAGCAGGCAAGGCATGTGGCAGATCCTGGAGCGGCTTGGCTGTCCCCGAAAGTTCCTCAGCATGATCGTCCAGCCCCACGAGGACCAGCAAGGCCAGGTCAGGCTCAGCAGTGACATCTCAGAACCATTCCCCATTCTCAACGGCGTGAAGCAGGGCTGCGTGCCTGCACCGACCCTCTTTACCATCTTCTTTAGCATGATGTTCAAGCAGGCCACAGTGGACCTCGACGGTGATGATTCATTGTACATCAGGTATCGTCTCGATGGCAGCCTGTTCAACCTCAGACGAATTCAGGCCCACACCAAAACCCTAGACCGACTGATTCGTGAGCTGCTCTTTGCTGATGACGCTGCTCTCGTTGCACACACAGAGAGAACCTTGCAGCGCATTACGTCCTGCTTCACAGATGCTGCCCAGCTCTTTGGACTTTAGGTCAGTCGGAAAAAGACAGAGGTCCTTCATCAGCCGGCACCCAGGTCAGAGCATTGCCCTCCCCACATCACCATCGGTGAGTCCAAACTGAAGTATGTACACTAATTTAGCTATCTTGGCTGCATCATCTCGTCAGACGCCAAGCTGGACAAGCAGCTGGACAACAGAGTGGCAAAAGCGAACAGTGCTTTCGGGCGACTATTCAAGCGGGTGTGGCACAATCAGCAGCTGAAAACAGGCACCAAGATCAGCGTGTACAGAGCTGTCGTCCTCACCACCCTGCTGTATGGTTCCGAGTCCTGGACCCTCTACCGCAGGCAACTACGACTCCTCGAACGCTTCCACCAGCGCTGCCTGCGTACCATCCTCGACATTCACTGGAGTGACTATGTCACCAACGTCGAGGTCCTTGAACAGGCGGAAACTGTGAGCATCGAGGCTTTGCTGCTGCGGACACAGCTTCGATGGGCGGGGCACGTCTCCAGGATGGAGGATCATCGTCTACCCAAGATCACCCTGTTCGGCGAGCTCGCCACTGGACACCGAGACAGAGGGACACCAAAGAAGAGATACAAAGACGGTCTCAAAAAGTCACTTAGTGCCTGCCAAATCGACCACTGCCAGTGGCCTTCGCTTGTTGCGGAACGCGACACCTGGCGCTCCACAATTTTCAAGGCAGCTGTCTCCTTTGAGGACTCTTGCAGAGCTAGCCTTAAGGACAAGCGGCTCAGGAGAAAAACAGAGATGTCGAAACTCAGAACCCAGACCAGACCTTCCTCTGCAGCCACTGCGGTTGAACCTGCCTGTCCCGGTTTGGCCTCCGCAGCCACGAACATGCCTGCAGACGTCGTGGGCAACCCCTACAGAATCTTCGTTCGAGAAGTCAAGCCAAGAGACGGCGGTAGTGGGCTTTTAAAAATGTCTCTCTTTTCATTTGCGCCATAATCACCATGGTAAATCTTCAATAAAACGTCAAACGAAAAGTGCTGTGTTTGCAAACGTAAGGGCCGTTAGCAAGGGTTACGTAATGCGGTTCAAAACGGACTAGTGTGAGAAACTGGTTTTTTGCTTACGTACCCATTCGAGTGATTAGAGGACAATATTAACCCTTTGGAGCGCTTTTGTCGAAATGATTTTTACAGGAATAGCACCTTGACATCCTACAGGAATAGCACCCTGACATCCTACAAGAATAGCACCCTGACATTCTACAGGAATAGCACCCTGATTTCCTACAGGAATAGCACTCTGACATCCTACAGGAATAGCACCTTGACATCCTACAGGAATAGCACCCTGACATCCTACAGGAATAGCACCCTGACATCCTACAGGAATAGCACCCTGACATCCTACAGGAATAGCACCCTGACATCCTACAGGAATAGCACCCTGACAGTCCTACAGGAATAGCACCCTGGCATCCTACAGGAATAGCACCATGGCATCCTACAGGAATAGCACCATGACATCCTACAGGAATAGCACCATGACATCCTACAGGAATAGCACCCTGACATCCTACAGGAATAGCACCATGACATCCTACAGGAATAGCACCATGACCATCCTACAGGAATAGCACCCTGACATCCTACAGGAATAGCACCATGACATCCTACAGGAATAGCACCATGACATCCTACAAGAATAGCACCATGACATCCTACAGGAATAGCACCATGATATCCTACAGGAATAGAACCCTGACATCCTGCGGTAATAGCCCCCTGACATCCTACAGGAATCATCCCGACAAAAAGCTCTACTGACAGCCGAAAAGGTAGAATGTGCAATCAATGCAAATAGGAAAACAGAACTAAAATCGGCGGTACAGTTGTTCAAAACGTCAAGATGAAAGCATTTTTATTCAGACTGGACTACATAAGCCTCGAGAACAATGCATGAATAAAAGGGGTTTTACATTAACTCATTCAGCCCGACGGCCGTACATCCCAAAATTTTGGAGGCGTCATCTAATGACTATGTACCAGTTGCAGAAGATGGATCGACCATGATCATTCAAGGGCAGAGCCAGATGCCGACAGGCGCTACCTTGAATTATAATGTCGACCCATCTCCTGTTGTAGTGCGTCATGACTGAATGGGTTAAACTATCCAGCGGAACCCTCTGATCGTCGGTAGCGGATCTTGTTGCGATGATTCTTGTGGAAACTAGCAAGAGACATAAATCCTCATGAGCCCCCGCAGTCGCGGGGGCTCATGAGGATCTATGTCTCTTGTCAGTATCGCGACAAAATCCACAAACGATAATCAAAAGGTTAAGCGCCATATTTATACCGCTCCTTCGCCTTCCTGTCGCCAGATGGCCTTAGCAGCCTACGCGGCGGTAAGCCCCAGTAGCTAACTCTCTTTCTGTCTTGACAATTTTCTCAAGATTTCCTGCTTTTTTCCTGCGTTTTTCAAACCCAATTGCTAGTATTTCATTGAATTCGGTAGTGTATGCAAATAAACGAAATGACCACAACCCCCCCCCCTCCCCCTCCCCAACCCCGCTCCCACACCCCTCCCAAAAATAAAGCGATTGCAAAACGTATAAAATGCAAAGAAATTCCGAACAAAGAAGAAACACAGTTTGATTATAGATGACACGATTTTGTCGTATTTGTCCGTGCTGTTTCTTCTCTGTTGCAGTTCTCTTTGCAGACAAACGGACACAGCAACTCCGTACTGACCGTCCGCATAATAGAAGGCGTCCATGACATTGCTCCACGGGATGTCCATAGCCGTGCCAAGGTAGCTGGGACACACATCCAACACAGCGTACATGATGGTTCCGTACTCCGGGTAGGTGCGACGCTTACAGATGCGTTTGCGACCCCATGAAATACTTCCCGAGCACGACACAGACCCCTGTAAGAAACGTGACTATAGGGGAGCTGCCTTTGCAACAAACTACTTCGATCACGAAAAGAAAAGGGGAGACTGCATTGTGCTTTGGCCACTGTAGATCTATGATCACTGGTCGATCATGCACACGACTCTCCCCTGACAGTGCTCTTACCTACTTTACTTTGTAATCTCTACTTCGATCACGGCTAATAACCGGTCTCTACTATATGCTTATCTCCAAGAGGCATAGATCCACATGAGCCCCTCCGGGCTCATGTGGATCTATGCCTCTTGGAGATTATCGGCGTGCTTAATGTGTAAACGTGCCCTCACTAACTACGCAAGTATAGCCCATTTAGTCCTGACGCACTACAGCGGGAGATGGGTCGACCATGATAATTCAAGGGTAGTGCCAGATTAGCCTGGCGCCAGTCGGCGCCAAGCTAATGATGATGATAGAACGTTATTGCCATATGTAACAACAATACATTAGGAAATCGTTGCGGTGCTGCGCAGCATAAAAGAAAGAACATTAAACACAATAAAAATATAATTAAGCTACTCACGTGCACACACACACACACACACACACACACACACACACACACACACACACACACACACACACGCACCACACACACACACACACACACACACACACACACACCGTATGCCTTAGTGTCTGCCACTACCCTTGAATTATCATGGTCGATCCATCTCCTGCAACAGGTGCATAGTCCTTAGATGACGCCTACACAATTAGGGAAATACGTGCGTCGGGCTGAATGAATTAACGGTATCCACACGCCAAATGAACACTTTTAAGAACAGCTCACGCGTAATAAGCGCTTGTTGTGGAGAGCATACAAGTACAAAAACAAGATGGGATGAACCAGCCCACAAAGTTTCTTCTATATTAACTTGCATATGTATTTGACCTCTTTTTGCACCACACGCCTCCGGGTCTACATCATAAGAACAAGATAAGTATTACGTCCCAAAGTCTACCGTATTGTTTGGACCTCACAAGCCTTATTCTGTTTCATTTCCTTCTTCTCTAAAGCAACCTCTGCTCAACACACAAATAAAGGCCACGGACACACGGCGCTTACCACCATTAGTACGCTCTGTGGACTGGTGTAGCGACAGGAATTCTGAAGAAGAAGATTAGCAGGAGCAGCAAAATGATGTCCTTATATGCTTCACGTCATAGCATCGCTAGTCCCACGACGCAGGGGACACAGTGACGAATCTGATGTTTCACGTCACTCATCCGAAAGGCACGCACATAAGTCTTCTACACTAACCGGGCCCGGCCGGGGCCTCAGTTTGTTATCTGGGCGGTGGAACTGTAACCCCGGCCGGTGCCTCAGTTATTTTGTTGGGCTCTAGAACCAAGGCCCCAAATCCAACCGGAAAGAATCTTTGACACATTAACTTGCCGGATGATTTGACGGTGACGCATAAGATATTTTGGATCCTAACGCTTTCTAAACGGCTAAGTTCCTTCAGATATCATGGCGCACATTGGAATTGGAGCGGATCCGTTGCTTGGGGTAGGTTGTGTGAAGGTTGTTACCTTAGTTTTATGTATAGTCTTAATATTTATCAGTCTACGTAGCTTTGATAACTTCCATGACTCATGCTATAACTTTACCACTTTACACTTGTAATTTGTACTCGTTTACTCCTAGTCTGTTGTTTATTTTGTGTGTGAGTCTAAGCGTTTTAGATGTGTGTATGTATGTGGAAGGGTATGGAGAGGGGCGGGGTGGTTGGTTGTGGGGGGGGGGGGGGTGATAGTCGTGCGGGGGGGGGGGGGAGTGTTGCGGATGACGTGAACTTGTAATTAACCACATTGTCACAGTTCAATGCTCACTTAAAGAATTTCTTTTCTTTTGGGCATTTAACTCACCTTTAGCTACCTGTTGACTGCCTTTTATTCTGATTCTAGAGGGACGTGGATGTAAGGTGTTGGGAAGAGATGGGGTGGTTTACACTAGTGTATAATTGTGCGTGAGTCTGAGAGAGAGAGAGAGAGAGAGAGAGAGAGAGAGAGAGAGAGAGAGAGAGAGAGAGAGAGAGAGAGAGAGAGAGAGAGAGAGAGAGAGAGAGAGAGAGAGAGAAATGAAATGAAACTTTATTTTCCAAGGATAAATGATTAGGCCATAGACCTGTTTTCAATCATGTCCTTGCTCACGCATACATCATCACACACACACAAACACACACACACACACACACACACACACACACATCGGGGTAAAAAGTTAATATGTACATGAATGAAAATGAAATAATAATTCTAATCAAAAGCAAAAATGCGACACACACACAAACGCAAGGGTTCGACGCGCAGACTGGTATACCAATGCGTACCCGCCAGACATGACACACCACAAGTAACATGTAGCTGAAATAGTATTTTATCTACTTCTAATATATTTCAGCAGATCCTGGAGCGACTAGGCTGTCCCCCAAAGTTCCTCAACATGATCGTCCAGCTCCACGAGGACCAGCAAGGCCAGGTCAGACTAAACAGTGACCTCTCAGAACCATTCCCCATTCGCAACGGCGTGAAGCAAGGCTGCGTGCTGGCACCGACCCTCTTCACCATCTTCTTCAGCATGATGTTGAAGCAGGCCACAGTGGACCTCGACGACGACGACGCAGTGTACATCAGGTATCGTCTCGATGGCAGCCTGTTCAACCTCAGACGACTGCAGGCCCACACGAAAACCCTAGACCAACTGATTCGTGAGCTGCTCTTTGCTGATGACGCTGCCCTCGTTGCACACACAGAGAGAGCCTTGCAGCGCATTACGTCCTGCTTCGCAGATGCCGCCTAGCTCTTTGGACTTGAGGTCAGTCTGAAAAAGACAGAGGTCCTTCATCAGCCGGCACCCAAGGAAGAGCATCGCCCTCCCCACATCACCATCGGCGAGTCCGAACTGAAGTCTGTACACCAGTTTACCTACCTTGGCTGCATCATCACGTCAGACGCCAAGCTGGACAAGGAGCTGGACAACAGGCTGGCAAAAGCGAACAGTGCTTTCGGGCGACTATTCAAGCGGGTGTGGCACAATCAACAGCTGAAAAAAGGCACCAAGATCAGCGTGTACAGAGCTGTCGTCCTCACCACCCTGCTGTACGGTTCCGAGTCCTGGGCCCTCTACCGCAGCCAACTACGACTCCTCGAACGCTTTCACCAGCGCTGCCTGCGTACCATCCTCAGCATTCACTGGAGTGATTATGTCACCAACGTCGAGGTCCTTGAACAGGCGGAAACTGTGAGCATCGAGGCTTTGCTGCTGCGGACACAGCTTCGCTGGGCGGGGCACGTCTCCAGGATGGAGGATCATCGCCTACCCAAGATCACTCTGTTCGGCGAGCTCGCCACTGGACACCGAGACAGAGGGGCACCAAAGAAGAGATACAAAGACGGTCTCAAGAAGTCACTTAGTGCCTGCCAAATCGACCACCGCCAGTGGTCTTCGCTTGCTGCGGACCGTGACACCTGGCGCTCCACCATTCACAAGGCAGCCGTCTCCTTTGAGGACTCTCGCAGAGCTAACCTTAAGGACAAGCGGCTCAGAAGAAAAAACAGAGCTGTCGTAACTCAGAACCCTGAACAGACCTTCCCCTGCAGCCACTGCGGTCGTACCTGCCTGTCCAGGATTGGCCTCCGCAGCCACGAAAATGCCTGCAGACGACGTGGGCAAGCCCTATAGAATCTTCGTTCGCGAAGTCAAGCCAAGAGAGAGAATATATTTCAGCAATTGTGTCCTGAACGTTTTGACTGAAGAGGCTGCTCTAATATCTGCGGGAATCGTGTTCCAAATCTTAGCTCCTGAATAAGACAAGGATGTCTTATAAATATCTAGACGCGGCATGGGCACTACCAGATTGTTTCCTGGTGCTCGACTAGACCTGTGAGAGAGAGAGAGAGAGAGAGAGAGAGAGAGAGAGAGAGAGAGAGAGAGAGAGAGAGAGAGAGAGAGAGAGAGAGAGAGCTGTTGTGCATGCCCAGTGAGTCCAGTGTTTTCCTGGAGAAAAGCGCTATATAGACTGGTGCCATTTTCTAGAAAGCAGACATCCCAAGGCATTGACGTTAGGGGTATGCTTATTTGATTTCATGAATATGCCGAACTAAAATTTGCCTAAGTTGCCCTTGACAACGGACGAAAAAAACATGGCCGACGGATCAAATGCAACTTTAGCGCCCAACGGTATTACGACATACATCATCGGGTTTTTTAATGTGTAGTAGTCTAAAATGTAAAATTATCATTTAACAATATGTATCCATGCAACAGCAGTATTAGGACACGATCCAGAGGGAGCTGTGGTATGAGATGAGTGCGGCCGTACAAGAATTGTTGAAAATTTCGTTGTAAGCGTTTAAGAGAGATTAGGTGACTTGAGCAAGCTGAGGAAGCTGTTTTAAAATTATAAGAACAACCTTGTGAATATTCAATTTGTAATCTTAAAAGCCCTATAGAATCTTCGTTCGCGAAGTCAAGCCAAGAATCTTAAAGGTACATTAACACTTTTTCTAACACCCGCCATAGTGCTTTCTTTTTCAGTTAGCTGAAGAGCGAAGTTGCTGACAGGTTTTCGTCATGGAACCAACGTGCAGTCTAAAACGAAAGAGACCCGTGACTTCTGAACTGTGCATCATTTGTGATGAAGACACAAAGGAACAAACATTCACACTTGGTTTGGAAGGAAAGGATACTTCAGAAACAAGACGAAAACTGAAAGATCATGAAAACAGGAAGGTGATTCACCGCATCGATTCTGTTTTCGCTTCAGAGACAGGTGGCAAAACCATATATCACCAAAGTTGTTATACCACATTTACCAGCAAAGAACGCTTTCCAGACTTGCCAGAAGATCACAGACTGATTCTTCTAACCAGCC